>CAUYLG010000789.1:0-13227 GCA_963573385.1 Cacajao melanocephalus
TGTTTGCTCTGACTAGAACTTCCAATTCTATATTGAGCAGGAATGGTGATAGAGGGCATCCTTGACTAGTGCTGGATTTTAAAGGGAATACTTCCAGCTTTTGCTCATTCGGTATGATATAGGCTGTGGGTTTGTCATAAATATCTTTTACTATTTTGTGATACGTTCCATCAATAGATAATTTATTGAAGGTTTTTAGCATAAACGGCTGTTGAATTTTGTCCAATTTGTCCAAAGCCTTCTCTGCATTTATTGAGATAATCATATGGCTTTTGTCTTTGGTCCTGTTTGTGTGGTGTATTATGTTTATAGATTTGCGTATGTTGAACCAGTTTTGCATCCCTGGGATGAAGCCTACTTGATCGTGATGAATATTTGATGCGCTGTTACATTCGATTTGCCAGTATTTTGTTGAAGATTTTTGCATCAATGTTCGTCATAGATATTGGCCTGAAGTTTTCTTTCTTTGTTGACTCTCTGCCAGGTTTTGGAATCAGGACGATGTTGTTATCATAAAATAATTTGAGACGGATTCCCTCTTTTTGTATTGTTTACAAAAATTTCAGATGGAATGGTACCAGCTCCTCTTTGTACGACTGGTATAATTCTGCTATAAACCCGTCTGTACCTGGACATTACTTGGTTGGTAGGCTATTAATTGCAGCCTCAACTTCAGACTTTGTTACTGTTCTATTCAGGGATTCAACTTCTTCCTGGCATAGTTGTTGGAGAGTGCAAGTATCCAGGAATTTATCCTTTTCTCCAGATTTACTGGTTTCTGTGAGTAGAGTTGTTTGTAGTAATCTCTGACGGTAGTTTGCACTTCTGTTGAATCAGTGGTGACATCCCCCTTATTGTTTTCTATTGTATCTATTTTATTCATTTCTCTTTTCTTTTTTATTAGGCTGTCTAGTGGTCTATTTTGTTGATCTTTTCAAAAAAGCAGCTTCTAGATTTGTTGACTTTTTGAAGGGTTCTTTGTGTCTCTATCTCCTTCAGTTCTGCTCTGATCTTAGTTATTTCTTGTCTTCTGATAGCTTTTGAGTTTTTTCAATCTTTCTCCTCTAACTCTTTTAATTTTGATGATAGGGAGTCGATTTTAGATCTTCCCTTGATCCTCATGTGGACATTTATTGCTATAAATTTCCCTCTGACATTGCTTTAAATGTGTACCAGAGATTGTGGTACATTGTGTCTTCCTTCTCACTGGTTTCAAATGACATCCTTATTTCTGCCTTCATTTCCTTGTTTAAACAGTTGACATTCATAAGTCAGTGTTCAGTTCCAAAAAGTTGTGTGGTTTTTAATTAGTTTCTTAATCATGGGTTCTAATTTCATTTCCCTGTCATCTGAGGGACAGTTTGTTATGATTTCCTTTCTTTCACATTTGCTGAGGAGTGATTTGCTTTCATTTATGTAGTCGATTTTAGAGTAAGTGTGATGTGGTGCCGAGAAGAATGTGTAATCTGTGGATTTGGGGTTAAGAGTTCTATAAATGTCTATTAAGTTTGCTTGGTCCAGATCTGCATTCAATTCTTGGATTTCCTTATTGATTATCAGTTTGTTGATCTGCCTAATTTTGACCATAGAGTGTTGAAGTTTCCCATCATTATCGTGCAGGAGTCTAAGTCTCTTTGTACATCATTAAGGACTTGCTTTATGTATCTGGGTGCTGCTGAATTGGGTGAACATATATTTAGAATAGTTAGCTCTTCTTCTTGTATTGATCTTTTACCATTATGTAATGCCCTTTCTTGTCTCTTTTGATTTTTGCTGGTTTAAAGGCTGTTTTATCAGAGACTAGAATTGCCACCCCTGCTTTCCTTGCACTATCCATTTGCTTCGTATATCTTCTTCCATCCCTTTATTTTAAGTCTATGTGGGTCTTTGCACTTGAGATGAGTCTCCTTAATACACTACAGCAACGGTTCTTGGCTTTTTTTGAATTTGCCAGTCTGCGTCTTTTGATTGGGGCATTTAGTCCATTTACGTTTAATGTTAGTATTGTTATGTGTGAATTTGATCCTGCCATTTTGTTACTTGTTGGTTGTTTTGCCCTTTGGTTGGTGTAATTTCTGTGTCATTGGTCTTTACCATTTGATTCTTTTTTGTGGTGGCTGGTACTGATTTTTCCTTTCTGCGTTTAGTGCTTCCTTCTGGAGCTTCTGTACACAGGCCTGGTAGTGATGAAATCTCTCAGCAATTGCTTGTCAACAAAGAATTTTATTTCTCTTTCACTAATGAAGCTTAGTTTGGCTGGATATGAAATTCTAGGTTGAAAGTTCTTTTCTATAAAAATGTTGAGTGTTGGTCCCCACTCTCATCTGGCTTTTAGGGTTTTGCTGAGAGATCCGTTGTTAGTCTGATGTGCTTCCCTTTGTGGTGACTCAACCTTTTTCTCTGACTATCCTTACTAGTTTTTCCTTCATTTCAACGCTGGTGAATCTGACGATTATGTGCCTTAGGGTTGCCCTTCTAGAGGAGTATCAGTGTGGTGTTCTCTGTTATTTATTATATTTTGACGTTGGCCTGCTTTGCTTTGTTGGGGAAGTTCTCCTGGATAATATCTTGATAATTATTTTCAAGCTTGGATTCATTCTCCTCATCATCTTCTGGTACATGGATTAAGCATTGATTATGTATTTTCACATAATCCCATATTTCTTGGAGGCTTTGGTCTTTTCACTCTGTTCTCTATTCTTGCCTTCTCATTTTATTTCATTGAGTTTATCTTCAATCTCTGAAATCCTTTCTTCTGTTTGATCTATTCAGCTGTTGAAACTTGTGTATGCTTTGTGAAGTTCTTGTGCTGTGATTTTCAACTCTATAAAGTCATTTATGTTCTTCTCTAAGCTGGTTATTCTAGTTAGCATCTCATCTAACCTTTTGTCAAGGATTTTAGTTTCTTTGCGTTGGGTTACAATGCATTCACTTAGCTCAGAGAAGTTTGCTATTACACACCTTCTGAAGCCTGCTTCTATGAATTCATCAAATTTGTTCTCCATTCAGGTTTGTTCCCTTGCTGGTGAGGAGTTGTAATCTCCCTGAAGGGGACAGATGTTCTGGTTTTTGATGATTTCATTCTTCTTGTGCTGTTTTGTTTCCACCTTGGATTTCTGTAGCTTTGATCTCAAATATCTGCTTCAGAAGGCATCCTTTCCTTTGTCTGCCTGCAGAGATGATGCTGGGCTGACATGGATTTTGTGGAACTCCTGTGTCTTTTATTTACTCGGAAAATTAGGTGAACTTCTGCAGTGGTGGCTGCCCTTCTCCTGCCAGGCTCCATCATTCCTGGTCACTCCCTAACTGATGTTCTGGGTGAAAAACTCTGGAGTGAGAATTTTTTAGCCTGTTAGACTTTGTACAGGGAGCACTCATCCTCCCATATGTCCTGTTTCCCTATTTTCAGTTCCCCTTCTTTCTGTGGGGCAGGTAGTTCCATCCAGATGGCTTTCTGGCTTTCTCAGTGTCTGCCAGTGCTTCTGCCTAGATTTGTGTTGACAGCCTCAGTGCCTGTCAAAATTGCTGTTCTGCCCTGTTCAGGGAGCTCACTGAGGCTTTCCAGCCCAGCGAAGAACTCCTGTTCTGTGTGTTGTACAGGGCTTGGGTGGAGCATTGCATTTGAACCAAAGTCCCAGCAGGGAGATTCTCCTGGTCCTCCAGTTGATTGCATGCCCCTCCTGGGTGGGGCAGTGCCCCATCTTTACTCAACTTGCACTATTTGGTTTATACCCCCTGTCCAACCGGACCCAAAAAATAAACCTGGTACCTCTCTTGGAATTACAGAAACCACTCAGCTTCTGTGTCTCTCTTCCTTGGAGCTGCTTTCCAGAGCTGCCTCTTTTTCAGCCATCTTAGTACCCCCCTTCAGAGGAATGACTTTGAATAGAATGGGAGGCAGGTTTACTCTAAGCATCTCAGCTTGGATTAATACGGATATTTAAAATTAGCTAGCAAAGACAAACATAAAATTCAGAGAAAAAGTATGCTGACCATTGTGAAGACATTTTTATTTTTATTCCACCAATATTTTTAAAGTTGCCTTATTTAGTAATGTTATATTTCAGTCATGTGAACTTGAAAATTGCTTAGATATATTTACTTAATTTATCAGCATTTCTTTTGATCATAAGCCAATTTGGTAGAAACATATAATAAGTGCACATACAAATAAACACTTCTAGACATTTATACACACATGTAAAGGAATACTCAATATCTTGGAACTTTAGCCATGAGATAAAAATACAAATTTGTTGGATTTACTTTGCTTACTGCAACAGATAATACAAAGAAGATAGTGAAGAAAAATGTTACATAACAGTCTCCATGGCAGTTTGATTTAAGGTAAAATTTCCCCAGACTCCAGTAAGCACTGTGGTCAAACAACACCTAAAAGGGCATCACACATTAACTAGATCACCTGTTGAGAACAACAGCAAAGGAGCCTCAATACATGCAACACCATCACACTTTCTCATTCAGTAGTAAACTACAGATTCCAAACAATGTTGGTGTAAAACTTTGCAACTGCCAGAGATGGCTTAATATTAACTCTCAGAATCTCTGCTGAGAGCATACCCTTTGGAGGTTGAGGTTTATAAGATACCCTGAAGTATCCTCCTGGGTGTCCAAGATTAGAATGTCAAAATATTTCTGACCTTAGGTGTGCACTGATACCACTTCATATGCTTTCATTCTAGGATCTATTGTGAGTCCTTTCTTGCAACCTGGGTGTAATTCCTGACTTTTGGCATCCTTATAATTTGATATGACAACACTTGTTCATGTTTCCCACTCCATGAACCTTAATAAGAAAAACTACATGCTGTGTGGATTTATTTTTCTCTCAGCCAATTGAATAGAAAAAGGGAATAATTTAACATAAGAAAAAAACTTTAAGTCACCTAACATATGTGCAAGTTTGTTCTGAGCTGTGCCACACTTAGGGATCAGAAACCACATACAGAAAAAAAATTAAAAGAATTCTTCTCCATTGAGGGCATGACAATTATCCTTATTTGTTTCTAGGCCTTCAGATAATACTGGGGAGTAACCCCAACAAACTGCCCTCAATTTCCAAAAAGCTGCTGGAAGGCTGAAAATAAAGAGAGAAAGAAATTAAAAAAAAATATGCTGATCTTTTTTTTTTTTGATATTTTTTCAGTTTTTTTTAATTATATTTGGAGAGGCCAATTTTATGATAGCTTTGAACCAATCATTGTACATTAACCAAATTTTACAAGATCCTGATCTTTAAAGTGAACTAGTTGGAGGTGGTGGTGGTGGTGGTGGTGGTGGTGGTGGTGGTGGTGGTTAGGCACCTCCTCATAGAAATCCCTTAGTTTCACTGGACATGGCCAGAAGCTACCAGTTGAGGTCATGTTCAGGCATTAGCCACTAAAAATTCCAAGTTAGAATACCAAATAGAGAGAGGGGGATTCCTTTGTATGAAGCAGAAAGGAAAAAGAGAAAAATCAATCCCAAAATTGGGGCTGATATTTTCTTTCTGGCTATCTTGCCAAAATATATTACTGGTGGAGGGTGTTCAGTTTCTTGGTGACTTGACCAAAGAATTCAAGAAAATGCACTAACACAGTAAAAAAGGAATAAAAGGACTTATTGAAAATGAAAGTACAAGTCACAGAAAATTAACAATGATATAAAGGACATGAATGCAAAGCTGAGCCAAGAGGATTTAATTGACATATACAGAACACTCCACCCCAAATCCACAGAATATGCATTTTTCTCATCACCACAGTACACTTACTCTAAAATTGACCACATCATTGGAAGCAAATCACTCCTCAGCAATGCAAAAGAACAGAAATCATAACAAATCATCTATCAGACCACAGCGGAATCAGACTAGAACTCAGGATCAAGAAACACACACAAACCCACATAACCACTTGGAAATTGAAAAACTTGTCTCTGAGTGTCGATTGAATAAAAAATGAAATGAAGGCAGAAATAAACATGTTCTTTGAAACCAATCAGAATGAAGACACAACTTACCAGAATCTCTGGAACACCTTTAATGCAATGTCAAGAGGGATATTTATAGTAATAAATGTCCACCAGAGAAAAGAGGAAAGATTTGAAATCAACAACCTATCATCAAAATTGAAAGAGCTAGAGGAGCATGATCAAAAAAATGTCAAAAGCTAGCAGAAGACTAGATACAACTTAGATCAGAGAACTGAAAGCGATAAAGACACAAAAATCCCTTCAAAAATAAATAAATCCAGGAGCTGGTTTTTTGAAAAGATCAACAAAGTAGACAGACTGCTAGACAGATTAATAAAAAAGAAAAGGGATAATCAAAGAGTTGAAATAAAAAATGATTAAAAGGATATCACCACTGATCCCACAGAAATACAAACTAACATCAGAGATTACTACAAACAATTTATTCACATTAATCAGTAATCCAGGAAGAAATGGATAAATTCCTGGACATTTTTACTCTACCAAGACTAAACCAGGAGGAAGTTGAAAATCTGAATAGACCAATAACAAGGGCTGAAGTAGAGGCAGCAATCAATAGTCTACCAACCAAAAAAAGTCCAGGTCCAGACAGGTTCACAGCTGAATTCTACCAGACGTACAAAGCGGAGCTAATTCCATTCCTTCAGAAACTATATCAAACAATACAAAAGAAGGGAATCCTCCCTAACACATTTTATGAGACCAACAACATCCTGATACCAAAACCAGGCAGAGACTCAACTAAAAAAGAAAACTTCAGGCCAATATCCTTGATGAACATCAATGCAAAAGTCTTCAATAAAATACTGGCAAACCGATTGCAATAGCACATCAATAAGCTTATCCATCACGATCAAGTAGGCTTCATCCTGGGGATGAACGGCTGGCTCAACCTACACAAATCCATAAATGTAATCCATTGCATAAACAGAACCAAAGACAAAACCCACATGATTATCTCAATAGATGCAGAGAATGCCTTTGATAAAATTCAACAGTCTTTCATGCTAAAAACTCTCAATAAACTAGATGTTGACAGAATGAATCATAAAATGATAAAAGCTATATGTGACAAACCTACAGGCAATATCATACTGAACGGGCAAAAGGTGAAAGAATTCCCTTTAAAATCAGGCACTAGACAAGGATACACTCTCTCACCACTAATATTCAACATAGTACTGGAAGTTCTAGCAAGAGCAATCAGGTAAGAAAAAGAAATAAAGAGTATTCAATTAAGAAAGGAGGAGTCAAACTGTCTCTATTTGTAGATGATGTGATTGTATATCTAGAAGACCCCATCATCTCAGCCCAAAATCTTCTCAAACTGTTAAGCAACTTCAGCAAAGTCTTAGGATACAAAATCAATGTGCAGATATCACAAGCATTCCTATATACCAATAATAGACAGAGAGCCAAATCAGGAGTGAGCTCTCATTCATAATTGTTACAAAGAGAATAAAATACCTAGGAATAAAGCTAATAAAGAATGCAAAGGACCTCTCCAAGAAGAACTACAAACCAGTGCTCAATGAAATAAGAGAGGATACAAACAGATGGAAAAACATCCATGCTCATGGTTAGGAAGGATTAATATTGTGAAAATGGCCATACTGCCCAAAGTAATCTATAGATTCAATACTATCCCCATAAATCTACCAATGACCTTCATCACAGAACTGGAAAAAAACACTTTAAACTTCACATGGAATCAGAAGAGAGCCGACATAGCCAAGACAATCCTAAGCAAAAAGAACAAAGCTGGAGGCATCACACTACCAGACTTCAAACTATACTACAAGGCTATAGTTTTCAAAACAGCATGGTACTGGTACCAAAACAGAGACATAGACCAAATGCAACAGAATAGAGATGCCAGAAGAAACAAAATACATTTACAACCATCTGATCTTTGACAAACCCAGCAAAAAACAGGCAATATGGAACAGGAAAGAACTCCACACTTAATAAATGATGTTGGGAAAACTGGCTAGCAATGTTCAGAAATCACAAACTGGACCCCTACCTGTCACCTTACACTAAAATTAACTACAGATGGATCAAAGATTTAAACATAAAACTTAACACCATTTAAAAAAATAGTAGAAGAAAACGTAGGCAAAACCATCCAGGACATAGGCATAGGCAAGGACTTCATGACTAAAACACCAAAAGCAATGGCAATAAAAGCCAGGATAGACAAATGGGATCTAATTAAACTCCACGTCTTCTGTACAGCAAAAGAAACGGTCATTAGAGTTAATTGGCAACCAGCAGAAAGGGAAAAATGTTTTGCTATCTACCCATCTGACAAAGGGCTAATATCCAGAATCTACAAAGAACTAAAACACATATACAACAAAAAAACAAACAACCCTATTTGAAAGTGGATGAAGGATGTGAACAGACACTTTTCAAAAAAGACATATATGAGGCCAACAAACATAGGAAAAGATGCTCATCATTACTGGCCATTAGGGAAATGCAAATCAAAACCACACTGAGATATCATCTCACACCAGTTAGTATGGTGATAATTTAAAAATCTGAAGACAACAGGTGCTGGAGAGGATGAAGAGAAACAGGAATATTCTTACACAGTTGGTGGGAGTGCAATTTAGTTCAACCATTGTGGAAGACAGCGTGGCGAATTCTCAGGTATCTAGAAATAAAAATTCCATTTGACTTAGCAATCCCATTACTGGGTATATATCCAAAGAACTATCAATCATTCTACTATAAAGACACATGAACATATACGTTCATTGCAGTCCTGTGTACCATATCAAAGAACTGGAATCAACCTAAATGCCCATCAATGCTAGACTGGACAAAGAAAAGGCAGTTTATGTTCATCATGGAATGCAATGCAGCCATAAAAAATGATGAGTTTATGTCATTTGTAGGGACTTGGATGAATTTGGAAACCATCATTCTCAGCAAACTGACACAAGAACAGAAAACCAAACACTGTATGTTCTCACTCATAGGTAAGTGTTGAACAACGAGAACAAGTGGACTCAGGGAGTGGAGCATCACACACTGGGGGCAGTTGGGGTGTTAGGGGAGAGATAGTGGTGGGTGGGGAGGGATAACATGGGGAGAAATGCCAGATATAGCATGCACCTAAAGTAAAATAAATACATTTTTAAAAAGTACGTTATTTAATTTGAAGGTTATTAAGTCTATTAAATGCTTCCTAAACTGCTACTGTGACTTTTAACTGTACAATTTTCCTGGCTTACAGGTAGGAAAGGCCTGGGAACATGCAGAATAAGCAATGTCCCTTAACTATACTGGAAATAGTCAGACTTCATCCACAATTCTGTCTGATGACCCTGGATTTACACCAATTACATAACAAAAATCTCTTATTTACCAGGTTTCTGACTAATAGTAAAATGTGCTAAGAGTTAATAGTGTAATATAGGGATTTCTACCAAGATGGCCAAATAGGAATAACTCTGGAGAGGAGCTCCCCATGAGAATGACATAAAAGGCAAGTGATGTCCTCTTTTCCAACCAAGTTACCAGACTCATTTCAATGAGACTGATTGGAGAGTGAACAGCAGATATAGCCCAAGGAGGGTGAACCAGGAAGTGAAACTGGCCTGAACATCAGGGACTTTGCTTCATTAGCACCCTGGTTCAGATACTGCACCTCTCCTATGATCTCTGAAACCCACAGAGCAGGATAATGTCACCAGGATGAAAAGCACCGCTAGTTACAAACACAAGTCTGAGTGACAGCACTGGCCAGCCCATGAGTTATTGGCACAGATCTGGGCGGAATTTTTGATTAGTTCCAATTGCACCTGCTAGATGGATCTACCTCTCCCCGAGAAAGAGGGAGAGCTGAAAGCAGGGAGAAAAGTGATATGGCTTGGCAAATCTAACCCCTACAAAGATGAGCAAACTGAAGCTCTCTTGTTTGAGAGTTTTGCAGCCAGAACATCAGGTTGAGCTTAACCCAGGACAATCGAGCTCAGTAGGGGAAAGGGTGTCTTCCATTGCAAAGACAGGTATAATCTCACCTCTGTAAACAAAAGCCAGAGGAAGCATAAATAGCAGTAGAGCTGAGTCTGAGGCAGCAGAGCAGCACATCTATAGGAAGACAAGAGACAGACTGCCTCCTGAAGTACCTCCTTTATCCCTGAATGACCAAAAAATGTCTCATCCAGAAGAGCCCTGGCTGTCATTTGGCAGGTACCCTTCTGGGACAAAGCTACCAAAGGAAAGATCAGACAGCAATCATTGCTGCTCAGCAGCCCCTGCAGGTGATTTCCTAGCAAGCAAGTCTGGAGTGGGCCTCCCATAGTCCTACACCAGAGGGACCTGGCTGTTAGAAAACTAAAACGCAACAAAAAATAGATTCAACATCAAGAGAAAGGACGTCCACTCAGACCCCATCCAAAATCACCAGCATCACAGACCAAACGTAGCTAAATCAATGAAGATGGGAAGAAACCAGCAGAAAAATAATAAAATTATCCAAGACCAGAATGTCCATCTTCCTCCAAAAGATTACAACTCCTGTCCAACCAGTAAACAAAACAGGATGGGAAATAAATTTAATGAATTGACAGAAGCAGACTTCAGAAGGTGGACAATAGCAAAATTTTCTGAGCTAAGGGAACATGTTCTAACCCCATGCAAAGAAATTAGAAACCTTGAACAAAGGTTAGACAAATTGTTAACTAGAATAATCAGCTTAGAGAATAACATAATTGACTTAGTGGAGCTGAAAAAAAACAGCGCGAGATCTTCATCAAGCATACACAAGTTTCAATAGTTGAATCGATGAAGCAGAAGAAAGCAGATCAGAGGTTCAGCTCAATAAAATAAAATGAGAACCGCACAGCTTCATGGAAACTGAACAACTGGCTCTTAAATGTTGACTGGTTAAACAATGAAACGAAGGCAGAAATAAAGTTGTTCTTCAAAACCAGTGAGAATGAAGACACAACATACCGGAATCTCTGGGACACATTTAAAACAGTCTCTAGAGGAAAATATATAGCAATAAGCGCCCACATGAGAAGCAAGGAGAGATCTAAAATTGGCGCCTTATCGTCAAAATTGAAAGAGCTAGAGGAGCAAGACCAAAACAACTCAAAACCTAGCAGAAGACAAGAAGTAACTAAGATCAGAGCAGAACTGAAGGACACAGAGACACAAAAAAAACCCTTCAAAAAATCAATAAATCCAGGAGTCTGTTTTTCAAAAAGATCAACAAAATAGACAGACCAGTAGCCAGATAAATAAAAAAGAAAAGAGAGAATAACCAAATAGATGCAATAAAAAAAGATAAAGGGGATATCACCACAGATTCCAAAAAATTCAAACCATCATCAGAGATTATTACAAACAACTGTATGCACATAAATTAGTAAATGTGGAAGAAATGGATAAATTCCTGGACACTTGCCTCCTCCCAATCCTTAACCAGGAAGAAGTCAAAACCTGGAATAGACCAATAACAAGGTCTGAAGTTGAGGCAGCAATTAAGAGCCTACCACCCAAAAAAAAGCCCAGGTCCAGATGGTTTCACAGCCGAATTCTGCCAAACATACAAAGAGGAGCTGGTACCATTTGTTCTGAAACTATTCCAAATAATCCAAAAAGAGAGAATCCTTCCCAAATAATTTTACGAGACCAACATAATCCTGATACCAAAACGCAGCAGAGTCTCAACAAGAAAAAAAATATTTCAGGCCAATATCCATGATGAACATAGATGCAAAAATCTTCAATAAAATACTGGCAGGCTGATTGAAACAGTGCATCAAAAAGCTTATCCACCATGATCAAGTAGGATTCATCCCGGGGTTGCAAGTCTGGTTCAATATACACAAGTCTATAAACGTCATTCACCACATAAACAGAACCAAAGAAAAAAACAACACGGTTATCTCAATTGATGCAGAGAAGGCCTTTGACAAAATTCAACCTCCCTTTATGCTAAAAACCCTCAATAAACTGGGTATTGATGGAACGTATCTCAAAGTAACAAAAGGTATTTATGACAAACCAACAGCCAATATCACATTGAATGGGAGAAACTTGAAGCATTCTCCCTGAAATCTGGCACTAGACAAGGATGCCCTCTCTCACCACTCCTATTCAGTATAGTACTGGAAGTTCTAGCCAGAGCAATCAGGCAAGACAAAGAAATAAAGGGTATTCAAATAGGAAAGGAGGAAGTCAAACTGTCTCTCTTTGCAGATGACATGATTGTACATTTAGAAGACCCCATCATCTCAGCCCAAAATCTCCTGAAACGGATAAACAACTTCAGCAAAGTCTCAGGATATAAAATCAATGTGCAAAAATCACAAGCATTCCTATACACCAATAACAGACTTAAAGAGAACCAAATCAAGAATGAACTGCCATTCACAATTGCTACAAAGAGAATAAAATACCTAGCAATACAACTAACAAGGAACATAAAGGACCTCTTCAAGGAGAAGTACAAACCACTGCTCAAAGAAATAAGAGAGGACATAAACAGATGGAGAAACATTCCATGTTCATTGATAGGAAGAATCAAAATTGTGAAAATGGCCATACTGCCCAAAGTAATTTACAGATTCAATGCTATCCCTATAAAACTACAGATGACCTTCTTCACAGAACTGGTAAAAACCAGTATAAACTTCACATGGACCAAAAAGAGCCCATACAGCCAAGTCAATTCAAAGTAAAAAGAACAAAGCAGGAGGTATCACACTACTGGACTTCAAACTATACTACAAGGCTACAGTAATCAAAACAGCATGGTACTGGTAACAAAACAGAGATGTAGACCAATTGAACAGAAGAGTCCTCGGAGACAACACAACGTATCTACAACCAACTGATCTTTGATAAACCTGACAAAAACAAGCAATGGGGATAGGATTCCCTGTTTAATAAATTGTGTTGGGAAAACTGGCTAGCCATGTGCAGAAAGCAGAAACTGGACCCCTTCTTGACACTTTACACCAAAATTAACTCCAGATGGATTAAAGACTTAAACATAAGATGCAACACCATAAAAACCCTTGAAGAAAATCTAGGCAAAACCATTCAGGACATAGGCATAGGCAAGGACTTCATGACCAAAACACCAAAAGCTCCTACAGGAGATCCCTACACTGCACATCAGAAAGGCAAGAAGTAGAAAACTTCTATCCCTGTCCTTTTTGAACGTGTTTATATACTACTTTCATCAACCCATGGAGTAAATTT
>CAUYLG010000790.1:0-22383 GCA_963573385.1 Cacajao melanocephalus
GTGCTGGACTCTAATCAACTGATCCATTTCTGTTGCCCAGGCTGGAGTGCAGTAGCACAATCATGGCTCGCTGCAACCTCTGCCTCTTGGGTTCAAGCAAGTCTCCTGCCTCAGCCTCCTGAATAGCTGGGATTACAGGTACACAACACCACAACCAGCCGATTTTTGTATTTTTAGTAGAAACAGAGTTTCACCATGTTGGCCAGGTTGATCTTGAACTCCTGACCTCAGGTGATCTGCTCACCTTGGCCTCCCTAAGTGCTGGGATTACAGGCATGAGCCACCGCGCCTGGCCCAACTGATCCATTTTTAAGAAAAGCCTTTATCCTTAAAGCAAATATTGGTGCACGAGTATGTAATATATAAACACATGACGTTTATGATTTCCAACTTGCACTCACTTTCTCTTTGAACTGTTGTAATATTTTGTTTGGTCCTATTTGTATCTGCTGAACCACCCCTTGCAGGGATTGTCAGGTACCCTCCTTTCACCCGTGAGCTGAGGGAAAGGTGAGAATGACTTTAGGGGAAGTTAAGGGTACCAATTTCCAACTCTTCCTCATAATTGTGGAATGGTTGGTTTTGATCTCATCTTTGCACTGTCCCGTCCCTGCCATAAAGAGAGACGCACATTTCTGTGCTGGACTAAACCATGTTTGAAAAGTAGAGAAATTGAGTTATAAGATGTACGGGACTGATGTGGCCAGGCAAGGCAACCAGCTTCTCTTAACATTTTCCTTCTTCCAGCAGAGCACCACATTTCTGGTGTGTGGCTCTCTCTGACTCTGTCCTAATGGCAGTGGTGAGGGCAGTCCCTGGTGAACTCGAGTTCTTTGTGGAGGAGTGTGCCTGTGCACGGTGGAGGCACATGCCTCCTTTGACCTGGATGCAGGCTGGCGTGCCATAAGCACCAGGGCTACTGCGTTGGGCTCACGGGCTCAGAAGAAGCCAGCACAGGGTTATCTAAACAGTGGCCAGTGATCCAGGGTGGTCAGTGCTGAAGGAAGGAAAACTCAGCATTGAGTAATATACTTCACAGCCCTAAACTAGCCTCATATGTAATGTCGAGGCAACTAACAATTGTAAAGTGGACAGTACTAAGCAAGAGATGACAGAAATATCCTACTTCAGTTTGATGCATTTTCTTGAGCAGAGAATTTCTAGGGCAGTTCAAAACAAAAAGAGCAGAAAGCAGGTGACACTCGGGTGAAATATTTAGCATCCATCCCCTTTGTGTCTAAGCTGTGGTGTTGTGTGCATCAGCTAAGGGCCTTACCCCGTGGACCCCAGGCTGCAGGCAGCCCTTGCTTACTGGGACTGGGGACCACTCCAGCTGATGACCTCGGCTGGGTTACATGCCCGCTCACAACTGCTGAGTCTCAGCATAGAGGGAAGAAATGTCTTGCCACAAGAAGGCATCAATTAACAAAAAACAGATACCATAATGTAAAGCAGTGACATTGCCTGCCTTCTGGAAACTTCTGGGGAGAGGAGGGAGGAAGTCTAAACATTAATTGCAAATGCTGTACATGAAAACATATACAGCTATGTTTAGCTCTATCAATTAGTTGAAGTCAAAACATCCGGGGATGTTTTCACTAATGCATTTCATATTAAATATCAATTACTGTTGGGTATTTATTGTTAAATATAGACATGGCGAAAGACAGACTAATATGAGGAACACTCAAGTCCTCACCTCTCAGTTTTGCTGTACCTTGCGTTTTGCCGCATTCACCTCAGATAGTTTTGAAAGAATTAAAACATTAGATGCTAGGGAAGCCCATTCTACTTCTTACCATGCCTTCTAAGATATTTTAAATGATTTTTTAAAATTTTGAAAAACAACGAATTGAAACAGTTAAAGACGCTGCTGCGTGGCGGTTTTCCCTCTGATGGTGCGATGCAGAGGCCGCACTGCAGGGGAATATGAGCTGTGAAGCAAGGATCTGAAGGGAAGAGCTGAACTGCGAACACGTGTCCTTTTTGCTTCCAGCCTGAGCTTTGGTTTTATGATAGATAAGAGGTATTTGCATATTATGTCCTCTGACCAATGGCATACTCCAGACAGGGGTTTCTGGGGTCATGATTATGAAATAAAATATGTTGCTGTAAGTTGAATACAGCAAGCAAAGACTCCACAGACCTCGATCACTTAATTTAACATAAATATTGGCGTTATCACAGTTAAACAAGGATTATGGTCATATTCTCTGCATTTCTATGGAAAAAGTCACTATCTGGTAATGGCCACTGAGCTTTTATTATTTTTATTTTTGTACAGGAGGAGCAAGTCATCATTCTGAAGTGAGTGTTTGTGTCTTGATATTGGTAAAACCTCAGAGAGCTCAGCCCTCCCCTCCCACTGCCACACTTTTAGGAAAGACAGCAGCTGAGCCCTGGAGAGAGGCGATGTCAGACTTCCCTCGGCAATTTGTAGTGAGAGACGGAAAGCATCCTGGAGTTATTCCGAAAAGTGCTCAGGTAGAACCACTGTGCCCACGACATATTGTAAATCCTTTGTAAAACCAGCAGCCAAAGCATTTAGGGTTTTGTGGCGCTCATTTCACCATGCAGTGGCCTGATTTCGAACACTGCCCTCTGCGGACCCAGCACCATGGAAACCCAGGCCTTTGCGGAGGACAGGGTAGCCCGTGTGCTCCCAACCCAGCTACTGTTCACCAAGTGTGGGTGAACCTGGGAAGCTGCCCTTGTTTGCTTACTTGTTTTTCCTGGCTGTTGATTTCAAAGAAATCTCGGGCAAATGAGAAACCCTCCAACAATTTTCAGGAAATATAGAGATGAGCTTTGGCAGGAATCAGGTCCGTTCTCAAAGCAGGCCTTGTGCCTGAAGTCACAGTGAATTTTCAACATCACAGGAGCTCATCTTTCTTTGACCCTGGTGCAGAGAAAGTAAATAAGAGCCCAATCAGTGGAAACCATAAAGAGAATGCTTTGAAAGTTGCATCTGAGGTCCAGCCAACAGGAGTTCCCGGTACAGGTGATACTGGAACTCTGAAAAGACAGAAACGTTCAATCCAAAGGACTTTGACTTTGTGCTTATCTCATAAAAGAAGTCATTTGGAAGCTATTTAAATGTGTAAAGGGTACAAAGGCTTTGTGGACCAATTAGTTCTAGGAGGGTTAAAGAGCAAACCCTGCCCAGAGCTGGTGCACCTGCTGGTCCCTCTTCCTGGAATGCTCTTGTCCCAGATAGCTGTGTGCTCTGCCCTGAATTTTTATTTCGGTTTCCTGTTTAAATGTCACTTTATCTGCAAGGCCATCCTTCACCACTCTAAGTAGAATTTTTCTCCCCATCCCCTTGACCCTGCCAGTTTTCAATAACACCAGCATCTGACATTTCATTTTACTAAATGCATATTGAATTGTTTATCTCTTGTTTATCCCTTCCAGAATGTACATTCTGTGAGATCAGGCACCTGTTTTGTTTTTGTTCTCATTTTTTGAGTCAGGGTCTCACCCTGGTTGTCCAGGCTGGAGTGTCGTGGTGCCATCATGGCTCACTGTGGACTCCACCTCTTGGGCTTAAGTGGTCCTCCCACTGCAGCCTTCTTAGTAGCTCGTATTACAGGTGTACACCACAATGCCCAGTTAATTTTTTAATTTTTTATTTTTTGAGATGGAGTTTCACTCTTGTTGCCCAGGTTGGTCTTGAACTCTTAGG
This sequence comes from Cacajao melanocephalus, assembly GCA_963573385.1. Lineage (NCBI taxonomy): Eukaryota > Metazoa > Chordata > Mammalia > Primates > Pitheciidae > Cacajao > Cacajao melanocephalus. The sequence goes on from CAUYLG010000790.1 coordinate 3,686, forward strand.
CTTAAGTGATCTTCCTGCCTGAGCCCCCCAACATGCTGAAATTACAGGTGTGAGCTACTGTGTCCAGTATTCTTGGTATTTGCCTACAACCAGCCTGAAATAATGTCTGGAGTAGAATTAGGTTGCTTTAATTATTCACTGAATGAATGATTAAATATATGACTAAACAGACGTTTTAAATGCCAAATTTCTAGACTCCAGAGTTTAGTTTTGAGAGAGTCAGTGTTTGTTTTTGTTTGTGTTGTATTTAAGTAACTTATTTAGATTTCTTCAAAAGGGTATCTTTGGTGTCTTACAAAATGTACATAAATATAAAAATAGATCATGAAATCAGAGCAAAGAGAAAAATAAGAGTGGCTTCACTCTTGTAGCAGAAAATCTGTATTCTAAAAATACATTTCTAATATAGTCTAAGACAGAACATAGGAAATGAAAAATATCACAGGACAATGGTTCTCCAACTCGATTCCTGTGGAAAATCTGTGCTCTGGAGGCTGAACCGAGGTGTTACCATTAAAGTGAGATAATGATCTTTTCCAGGTGCAAGGTTGAGAAAATGGCTTTTCTCAATTTAAAAATTCCCCAATAACTCTTTCTTAAATTTTTGGAATACTGCTGTGTATCTGCTGGAAACCACTTAAACTGATAAGAAAAAGAGTGAACAAGCACCAAACCCTCAGCCAAGTACCTTGGAAATAGCTGCTTGAGGTAGCTTGACAGCTGCATTTTCAGGGACAGCTGTGCTCATAGTTTTGAATTTGTATTGTGTCATTTTAATATTGCCATACTTTTAATCGCTAAAATAACCCTAGTTCTAAAAATAGAGGTAAACATTGATATTTTATCATGTTTTATAACTTTCTTATGTCTTATTCCCTAAGTAATTTTAAGAACCCCTGTTTAGACATCTGATTCTATGGGACAGTAAAAAATATGATTTGAGCTCTTCATTCCAGGAAAATTTGTGCACCAAAATGTGCTACAGAAAATAAGGAGGAGTAGGTCTTACTTAAGCCGACTTTGTTTTCTCCTGTGGGATGAAGAGCAGCTCTTTCCATTGATCCAACTGTCCCAAATAATATTTCAACACTTTAGTTCATTTTGACCACATGGTCACACCCCAAAGTGTCAGCCACAACATGATCCTGTACACACAAAAGTCCACATTTGCCCCTGTACAACAGCATTCATATTTGGCCTCCAATAAAGGCTCAACTTGCTCCAGGAGATTTATAATGAAGAGCACCATAAAAATCCAGTTGCAATTATGCAGTGAACGGCAAATGTCAGAAACATAAGCAAATACATGGAGAAAATACAATGATCCCTTCTCCACTAGGGTCTGGATTTTTATAAATCCACATAGCCTCTTCCTTCCTTTCTCCCTCCCTCCTCCTCCTTCTGCTACCCTCTCCCCTGCTGGGCACGTGAGCCTGCTCTAAGCTTCATCCTGAGTGGCGTTTTTGCATTTCTAACCTGCACACAGGGCGGGTCCAGCCTCAGGTGGGCGTCTCATGGTGGACTCAGGGGCCCCATACCCAGTCTGTTTTCTCAACCCTTCACTTCATTTTCGCCCAGTGACACAGGCTTAGTGGGCTCCAGATTTTATTCTTTTTTTTTTTTTTCCCAAAGGGTTGCCTAACTTTCCCCTTTTGCCTAAACATGATAGAGCTGTCTTTCTTTGCCGGAGCCGATTGCAAGGTCATCGTGGCATTTGCTGCTATTTCAGCTCTTTCGACGCAGCAAATTTGCTTTCCCCAGGCCCGAAGTAAACATCACCTTTTCCCTAGTTGACCTGCCTCTGCTGAAAACACACCCACCCCTTCCTGCTCCGATTACAAACTTAGACTTGACTGTGGGCCAAGTTGCTTTTCACACAGGAGCCGTGTCTCTGCCTCACACTCGGTTTTCCAAGGGAGGCGGTGACTGAGGCCAGCACAGACAATGCTCCAGCCTTGCTATTCATGGGGCCACAGACAGCCATGTAACATTTACTCTGATCCATGAAACCTAATGGGAGGAAGGCAGCGGGAAGATCATTTCTCCTGCCTGCCATTCTCAAAAGTGTGCTGGCTGGCTGTCCAACTATGCCTCTCTTTTTAATCATGTCATCTGAGGTCTGACCTAGAGGTGTCCCATCCCTCACTTCCTCTTGGGGTGCCCAGGAGGGGTACCATTTGGGGTGATGACAGGTGTGTCCTGGAGTGGACCCTGTTACACAAGTGGACTGACCTGGTCCTGGGTGTGTGAGTAAAGCCCAGTGCTAGCAGATTAGTTATGTCATAAAACATTAGGAAATATTTTATACACTGGAGGTAAATCAGAAAACTGCGTGCTTCTGGGTTAGGCCAAATTGTTCTGGAAGCAGGGTCAAATGATCTTATACACTATATTTGCCTGACTTGGTGGAGTTGAAAATAGTGACTCTTTTCTTTTCTTTTTTTTTTTTTTAAATAGTGACTCTTCTTTGCTCTATGAAGCAAAACTTCCAAACTGCATTATATTTTTGGCTCTGACCTTGCACCTGCCACCCCCCAGCTCCAGGCACCATTAGACGCCAGCACGGGTCATTTTCTGAAGCCACGAACTCCTGTTGTGGTTTATCTGCTTTCATGACCCAAAGACCTGCCAGGCTTTGAGTTTTTCTCGGTAGCAAGTGATTTTCTCTCTACGCCTCTGTGTTCTCCTCTCTGCGCCTCAACTTGTAGAGATCTTCCATGGAAAGTCACACAGTTTATGCCCAGGGATGTGGCTGCATTGATGCTGCTGTCAGGGGCTGGGGGGGGGTGTCCTATTTCAGCTTCTAGAAAGCTGCCTTTCTCATTCCTTACAATGATCATTGCACTTTCAACATTTTCATTTTCCTCCTACTCCTACCTTACCCTTTCCCACCCTCCACACAACACCCAAACATGATTTTGACTTTTTATTTTATTTTTTGTTTTTTGAGACGGAGTCTCCCTCTGTCTCCCAGGCTGGAGTACAATGGTGTTATCTCAGCTCACCACAACCTCTGCCTCCTGGGTTCAACTGATTCTCCTGCCTCAGCCTCCCGAGTAGCTGGGATTACGGGCGTGCACCACCAAGCCCAGCTAATTTTGTATTTTTAGTAGAGATGGGGTTTTTCTATGTTGGTCAGGCTGGTCTTGAACTCCTGACCTCAGATGATCCACTGGCCTTGGCCTCCCAAAGTGCTGGGATTACAGGCATGAGCCACCGCGCCCAGCCGATTTTGACTTTTTAAAGAAAACAGATCCCATCAGGACAACTCATTTCCATCTGTTCACATACCTGTTTTAAGCTCATATCAGAGAAGTGATTCCTTCTGCCTTTCAAGAAAACACTCAACACAGCTTTTTTCCCATCAATATATCAAGGAATCTGTCATTTTCCCTCTCTTTTCAGTCCTTTTATCACTGCCTTAAAAGTCAAGAAAAAACCTTCTCTAAACCTTCAGTGTTAAATTTCTCTTTAATCCTTATCTCCTTCTTCTAATCCTCTCTATATTTCTGTTTATCACTCATTTCCTGTACTCGAAAGTTTATGACCATCGTCACAATGGTATTTGCCATTCTGTATTCATCTCACAAACTTACTGAGCATTTTTTAAATGTCAAAAACAGGGTTGGATCTTGGGGGATAGCAAAGAAAAAGTGACAGTCGTGAAGCTTCCATCATTCTCTGCAATTATCTTTATTTATACAATTGCCTGTTTGAAAGCATCCAAGTCACAGAGCCTGCACTTTCACTGCTATCCATTGGGAGTGCTAGCTGTGGAATAGGGCTCATAAAAAGCTTTTGAAGGAATGACTGAAGCGATCACAAGGCGTTTACCCTCACAGAGACATGAGCACCTGATTGCAGCTCAATTGTACTTGTGATGGAGTGGGGAATGTCTTCAGAACTGCCGTGGAGAAAGTACTCTGACTTCGCCTAGCGGGACTGGGAGGTTTTCCTGGAGCTGCATCTGAAAGGATGAAAAGGAGTAAGTCCAATGAAGGAGGACGGAGAGAATGGGAACATTCTAGGCAGATGGAGGGAGCAGAAAGCTCATGAGTGACGGACTGAGAACAAGCTTGATGGATTCAGGGACTATTTAGCTGGACAGAGTTAGGGAAGGACAATATGGTCAGGTGTGGACTGGAGGGAGGGAGGTGAAAAAGATGAGCATGGGCTTTGTACTTCATGAGTATGGGAGGATGGGGGGAGGAGGCTCACGTTGGTATTGGCAGAGCCCCTCATGAGTATGGGAGGATGGGGGGAGGAGGCTCATGCTGGCATTGGCGGAGCCCCTCATGAGTATGGGAGGATGGGGGGAGGAGGCTCACGTTGGCATTGGCGGAGCCCCTCATGAGTATGGGAGGATGGGGGGAGGAGGCTCACGTTGGTATTGGCGGAGCCCCTCATGAGTATGGGAGGATGGGGGGAGGAGGCTCATGCTGGCATTGGTGGAGCCCCTCATGAGTATGGGAGGATGGGGGGAGGAGGCTCACTTTGGCATTTGTGAAGACACTCTTGATTTCAGTGCTAAACTCATGAAAACAGTACAAGATTAAAGCAGGGCAACCTTTCTAGGAAGCCAAGAGAGGGGTAATGATGGTGGGATCACTGGCAGTGATGGTGTGACTGGACAGAAGATGACAGGTTCAAAAAACATTGGGGTAAAAACAGACTGACCTTGGAGAGATGAAGGGCTCACCCAGTGGGGAAGGTGAGAACGGAGGACACACGCTTCTGCCTTGTTTTGGAACAAGTTTTACTTTCAAAACAATTGATCCTATGTTGTTTATCACTCTGTGTTTTTTTTCACAAAACCAGCTGCTGTGCTCTAGAGGGTCAGATGCGCAGGCTCCTAGGTGAGGAGAGTCGTGTGGGGCCCCTCCCTCAAGCCACCTGTGAGCTTCATTCCAGCCTCTGTGCACGGCTGCCGGTTCTGTTTCCCAGTCTAGGTCCACCACCCTTTCCTGTCACCGGCATCTCCCAGAGTCTGGCAGGGCGTTTGTGGATTGACAGGTCCACCTCTCTGCCTGCTTGTGTTTTTATTCTTTTCTGTGTTTTCCTGCTTATTCCAGGAAGGAATTGGAAGTGTTCGAGCCAGGCATTGTTGGACAGATTCGGTTTTAGTCCTGAAGCCCCTCTGCTTGAAATAACTGGTTTGGGAGGAACTTGTAACTTGCAGAAGAAAAGGAGGAGGAGCTAAAGTCAACCGCGTGATGCTCAGAGCTTCCCAGGCTCTGCACACGTGTGTGTACGTGCGTGTACATACCAGCACTGGCTGCTTGCAAAGAAAGCAATGTTTGGGAAAAAGCATATAATTTAGAATCATAAGTCTGAGTTTTGTCAGCTATGTAATCGTAGTCATTCTTTGACTACTTTAAACTTCATTTCCATTAGCTGGAAAATAAGATGAATCAACCGTCAGTCCTGGACATCTGTGAGGAATATATGAAATAGCTACTATATGGTAAGTGTTCAGTTCGGTGGATGATGATGATGATATGACATATGATTATGGAGAAAGCCCCTTTCCTTCCCAAATCCCCAAACTGAACAAATAAATACATCATTATGATATAAATCTGGTTTTCATGTTATACTTGGATTTACTGGAACCATTTTGAAATTCTTTCCAAAATAAAGCTGTTTCTCTGTGTTGATCTAATTTTTAAGAATTTCTGCTTTTATGTATAAAAAGCAATCAGCCATGATTATTTATAAAAAAGGAAAAATGTGTTACTGAAATTTACTTACAACACTGACAAAAAGATGACACAATAAATTAATACTCTGGAATACAAACCTAATATAAATGTTTTATTTGTTGCATTTACAATTTAAAATAAAAACCCCTTTACGTTTTTCCATCGCACACAGCCAAAAGGAAGATGGGGGAAGTGGCCAATGTCATTGTTCAGGCTCTGTGCCTAAGAGGTGATGCTTCCACCGGTCCTGCTCACGGCTCTGGCATGACCCCTGACCTCGGTGTGCAGTTTCACAAGAGCATGCCCTGGCGCAGGTGCAGGACAAGGCACAGGTGGCTGGAGAGGATGGGCGGTCAACACAATCCTCCTTGTTGTTAGAAACACACGTTCGCCTCTGTGCTATGTTGGGATTAGTGGAGAAGACGGCTGGAGTCTTGGTAAAGTATCCAGAAGACAAGGTATTGCCCCAGCTACCCATCATCCAAACAGCCAGGTAGATTCTCCTGTGCAGATTGAGCCTAAGCCTTGAACCCTATTGGGAAATAAACAGAGATGGTGACTGCGATGAAACCTAAGTACAGTTAGTTACAGCAAACACATCTCCTGTGAATACATAACTCCTTCTTCCACCCTCAATGCCCACCACATCTCACCCCAATACATCTAGGAAGTATGTAGGGTCTCCAGGACACAGACCATCATTGGTGTCCTTGTCTGCGACGGTAGATCTGATGAAGGCAGGGGAAGAGCTGATAAAACACATGGAGACAATTCTGCTTGGAGAAGGTAGCTTGGAGACCTGTGCCTCGATTCTGAGCATGACAGCTCACACTGCTGCTCTGGGCCCTAATGACACACGCTCTCCATTGCTGAAACTTGGCACTATCGTTCATAGGCTACAATTGGCACTGTTGTGCAATTCCATGTTTTCCAGTTACCTGCACACCATCTTGGCTCTCCACCATGCACGATATTCCTTACTTAGCCCCTAAACCTTCTCATCTGGACCCATTATTACCTCTCCCCTTTCGCATCACGCCTCTGCTTCCTAAGTAAATCAAAAGTCCCCATATGGGCTCTGAGACTTCAGCTTCTTTACAAGGTTCCTTCCCAGAAAATGCTTTATCTTCATAAACTGAAGTGCTATTCCATCCTCAAATTCCAGTCCACATGGATACCCTCCACTCAGGAGTCAGCTCCTTAGTTTTAGTAGAATTTGCCTATATCTCTCTTATGGCACTGACCACTTTATAGCTGGTGGGGTCGGTATTTGTGGATGTGTTTCAGCATTCCTTCTGGACTGTGAACTACCAAGAACATGACCATGTCTTGGTTGATTTTGGAATACTTTTCAGCGTTCATCACACTATTTTGCCCATTATGGATGCTTAGGAACATTATTATAGGGACGTCAAGGTCTACTCCTTAGTTCTCACCTCAGTCTGAGTGTTTATGCCATAAAAACAATGTCTATGCAACAACGACAACAAGAAGTTATATGCAGTTTTATTTCCTTTTTAATCTCTACTTATAAAGTTTGCACTGATAATTAGAATGCCTAAAATTCATTTGTTCAACAAATACACATGGATTATGCACCTACTGTGTTCCAGGTACATTAACGTACACCTTCCCCACCTCTTAAAAGAAATCTCTGGCTTATTAAGCTTATATTCTGGAAGGGAAAGACAGATAATAAACTATAGACATCGTAAGTACATTATACAGTGGGTAGAATATCATAAATGTTGTGGAAACAAGAAAACAAAGTCAGATATGGGTGATGAGAAATGTGCTAAGGGCAATTTTAAGCAGGGTGGTCAGGTTGAACCTGATTGAGACAATCTGACAATTCAGATACAGAGAGAGGCGAGCAAAGCTTGTATTTAATATGATAATTGTTCATAGGCATAAGTGGAAAAGAATTTCTATTTGGAATGTAATTTATAAATAAGGCTTGTGTGGGTTTTCAACATAATTTAACTATTTTTTTTCTTTAGCCTTACTTTATAGCTTTTCTAGAAATAATGAAGAAATCAACTGAATAATGGGTAGAGTTTTTATTACAAAGGGGACATTTATAAACCCACAATAAATGGCTTTGAAACTATCTTAGTTTTCAACCAAAAACCAGAGTACCTAATATTTACCTAATCTTTCTATCTATCTATCTATCTATCTATCTATCTATCTATCATCTGTCTATCTGAGTGAATTTTCTTTAGTCATCTTTCTTATCTCTTATCTAATCCATCTGGATGTTGTTTTGCTATTTTAGTTTCCTAGAATAAGGTTTCCTCTTTGACTTTTCCTTTTAACTGCTTTTTTTCTTTGTGACTAATTGATGTGTTAAAAAACAATATTTATAATACTTGTATTGCATTTCACCACAACTCTGTAGTTAAAAAGTATAAAAATTATTTTCAAAATAAATAGGTTTAACAGTACATAAAGCCAAGACTCAATATGACTATTTTTCCTTACAAAAATAGTCATTTAGATAATTGACTATTTTCATTTAGATCATTTTTTATGTAGATAATTGTACATTCACATGTAGATGCAAGAAATAATACAGAGAGACTTCATGTACCCTCTTAACAAAATTTTCCCCCATGGTGATATTTTGCAATAGTATAGTAGAGCTATTACAGCCAGGATACGGGCATTAACACAGTCTGCCGATTGTACTCAGATTTCCTCAGTAGTGCCTATACTTCTGTGTGTATGTATGTATGCATGTGTATGCATTCGCATGTGTGCATGCATGTACGTGTGCACATGCATGCATCACACATGTGTGTGCATGTGTTTGTGTGTGCATGTGTGTGTGTGCATATGTGTCTGTGTGTGTCTGCATGTAAGTTCTATCCAGTTCTCTCCTGTAGGTTCATATATCCACTACCAAAGTCAAACTACTGAACAATTCCACGGCCTCTTCCCTCTCACTCCACTTCCCCTATCCCTAACTTCTGGTTACCGTAATCTGTCTTCCATTTCTAAAAGTTTGTCATTTTGGAAATGTTATAAAAAAGAATCATATTATATGTCATCTTTGGGAATTAGATTTTTTTCACTCAGCATAATTTTCTGAAGATTCATTCAACTTGTATTAGTACTCGTTTCCTTTTCATTTCTGAACAGCAGTCCCTGGTAGGGAGGTACCATGGTTTCTTCCACCAGTCAGCTGTTAAGGATGCCTGAGCTGATTCCACCATTGGGCTATTGAGTGATGATGAATAAAGCTGCTTCATACATTCCTATACAGCTTTCCATGTGATACATACCTTTTTTTTCATAATTACTCTTTTTTAAAAAAATTTATTTATTTAACTTTAGGTGCATACTATATCTGGCATTTCTCCCCATGTTGTCCCTCCCCACCCTCCCCTCCCTCCCCACCCCCCATTGTCTCTCCTCTACCCCCCCCAACTGCCCCCAGTGTGTGATGCTCCTCTCCCTGAGTCCACGTGTTCTCATTGTTCAACACCCACCTATGAGTGAGAATATGTGGTGTTTGGCTTTCTGTTCTTGTGTCAGTTTGCTGAGAACAGTGGTTTCCAGATTCATCCAAGTCCCTACAAAGGACACAAACTGATCATTTTTTTATGGCAGCATAGTATTCCATGGTGTATATGTACCACATTTTCTTTGTCCAGTCTATCATTGATGGGCATTCGGGTTGGTTCCAGGTCCATAATTACTCTTAATTAAGATTCAGTATTTGAATGTTGACCTTAAATTTTAACATAATTCAAGTTCATAATTTCTGTGTCCTTCTTTAGTAAAATTGGTTGCCAATTTGTGTTCAGATATATAAGGATTTATATACAAAATATATAAAACATATAAAATGTTTGACAGGAGTATAGAAGTATTAATTACATTTTAAATTTTTATAGAGAACTCCAATGAATGAAATAGTTTGGGCATTTTATAGCATTAGTTAGGAAATTATATAACGATGAAATTTGTTTTTAATTAGAAACATTGTCATGATCATTGTTCTTAAATTAAGGGGTTGATTTGTATCCCCCAAAATGCCAAAATCCTAACTTTCCATGCTCACCAATGTGACCATACTTAGGAGTTGAGTCTTTACAGATGGTTAAGGTGAGGCCACTAGAGTTCCCCTAGTTGAATATTACTGGTGTTTTTATAGAACTGGAAAATTCGGACACAGAGACGCCAGCAGAAGGAGGTGATGTGAAGACACATAGGGAGGACAGCCACCTACAATCCAAGGGAGGCCGAGGCCAGAAGACACCAGGAGACCACGGGGAACAGATTTTCCCTTGGAAGGATCCAATGCCTTTTTTTTGGATCCTTCATCACCGAAGCTGGAGTGCAGTGGTTCGATCATGCCTCGCTGCAGCCTCCGCCTCCAAGGCTCAAGGGATCCTTCCACCTCAGCCTCCTGAGGAGCGGGGACCATGGGTGCTTTCCAACATGCCTGGCTGAATTTTGTATTTTTTGTAGAGATGGGGTATTTCTGTGTTGCCCAGGTTGGTCTTGAACTCCTGAGCTCAAGCCATCTGTTTGCCTTGGTCTCCCAAAGTGCTGGAGTTACAGGTGTGAGCCGTACTGTCCGGCAGATCCAATACCTGAATCTCAGACTTCCAGCCTCTAGAATTGTGAGACAATTCGTTTCTATGTTAAGCCTCTAGTTTGCTGTATTTTATTATAGAAGGCTCAGGAAACAAATATGATATGGTGCATTACTCTGCATGTATAAGAAACTTTAAATTTCTGACTGGTCTATCAAAGCAACACTTTTTACTTTATCTATTTTCAAGACTTAAAAAAGAACCTTACATGTATGGAATTGGGATTGGAGTTTCTCCTTCCCATCTCTTTAGGAATCTTTCTCAATAGCACCCCTGGTGTGTTTCTCTGTTGTCTCACCTATATATTTAGACAGATCCCAAATTAGGAAGAAAAAAGAAAACAATAAAAAAAAACAAAAGACTGACTTTTGATTTTGCCAAACTCCAACTTTAAGCCAATCCCTTCCTGCTCATTCATGGGTGTATTTCTCTCCCTCCCTCCTTTCCTCTCTCTCTCGCTCTCTCTCTCTCTTTCTTTCTTTCTTTTTTCATTATTTTAGATACAGTCTGGTTCTATCACCCAGGCTGGAGTGCAGTGGTGCGAACTTGGTGCGATCTTGGCTCACTGCACCTCTGCCTTCCAGGCTCAAGTGATTCTCCTGCCTCAGCTTCCTGAGTAGTAGCTTGGATTACAAGCACATGCCACCACACCAAGCTATTATTTTGTGTGTTTTTAGTAGAGATGGGATTTCACCATGTTGGCTAGGTTGGTCTTGAACTCCTAATTTCAAAGGATCCACTCGCCCACCCTCTAAAATTGTTGGGATTACAGGAGTGAGCCACCATGCCTCGCTTTTGGATTTCTTAATAAATAATCTGTCCCAACATGAGACAGAGAAAGCTGAGGTCCACCAGATGTCCATTTTCCTTCTTAGGTGCAGAATTCTCAGTGCTTACTTGAGTGCATCATCATCTGGGATAAAGGCTGCATCTTCCAGTCTTGCATACATTTATTTGTGGTCCTATGACTAAATCATGGCCAATGAGATGCATGTGGGAGTATTTATGGACTGCCTGTGAAAAGCTCTGAGAACGATGCATTGTAATTTGGGAACCATAGACCTATCCACTGTAGTTTGAGAACCATAGACCTATCCACTGTAGTTTGGGAACCATGAATTTATTTCCTTTCTTATCATCTACTCAACCCTTCTCCTAGAATGACTGGAATTGCTTGCTGAGTGTCACTAGGAACCACATTCTTGCCCATTCTGATGGATTTCTTAGTCTATTGGCCTCTGCGGTTTCTGCGGCATCTGACCCCATGACAACTCTCCTTTTCCGGAAAGCTCCATTCTGAGTCTCTTTTGCTTCATCTTTCTTGCTTCCACTGGCTCTTTTTCTCCTTCCCAACCTCTAAATGTTGTTGTTTTCTCAGGCTCTTTCCTTATCCCTCTTCTCTCATCTAAACTCTCCCAAATCTAAGCCAATTGCATCCATTCTAAGATGTCGACTTTCATTTCTAGGCAAACGACTTCCAAATACCCAGTTTAAACGCTCTGACTGCTGAATCTAATCCATGTGTTCAGCCACACAGGATCCATCTCCACCTGAACCTTGCCTTTGACATGAGCTATTCAAAGCATTTGAACTCAACCTTGCTTTCAAATCAGCTCCCCTTTTACCTGTTTCTCACAGAAGTCTTGAGCCCTTGCTACCCAATTCTAGGTCTGAGAGTCACTCCAATGCCTCCCCCCAAGACCCTCCCATTCCCTTCTCTTACTTTCATCCTCATTCCAACCCCATCTGCCTTTGAGTCTCCTTGATTCACAGATGGGTTGTGCCTCTAACTCCTGGTTATTCTTTTCTTCCTTCATTTTTTTTTTGTTTCTTCAATCCATCCCTGCCAGATCAGATTTTCTGAAATGCAGCTCTAATCTGATTCTCTCTGACAAAACCTTGCTTCAAGCCCAATCTTCTCACCCTGTCGTTTGAGCTTCTCTTTTCAGTCCTGGCAGGATCTGAACGTGCACCACAAACGGGAGGTATGCAGCCTGAGTCTTCTCAGCTCAGCGCTTTTGCTCCTTTGTCCTTCCTCCAGCCCCACATCACCACAAAATGTTATTTTTATCCAACAAACACCTTCAGAGCCACTTACTGTATGTCAGGCACCCTTCTAAGCAATTTGTAAATATGAGTTTCTTCAATCCTCATAACACCCGAATACTAGAAGTTCTCTTGTTATTCCCATTTTACAGAGAACATTGGGGTAAAGAGAAGTTAGATAACTTGTTCCAGGTTCCCTAGTTCTGTAAGTGGCAGAGCTGGGATTGGAGCACGAACCTATACTGTTACCAATGAAAGCAGTGTAGCAAATTTGAAATAGAGGCCACTGTTCTGTAACTTGTTAAGCTTTTTAAAAATGATAATTATCCCTTAAAACTGTTACAAAAACAGAGAATGAAGGATTATAAAAAACAGATTTATTGTAAATCCCCAGAAAACAAAATTGAGCAAGTCTCCATCAAAGGCTCATAATAGAGGAACTCAAAATGTTGAAATCTTCTAAAAGAAGACATCATTGGACTTTGGTTACCATTATTGTTTAGATTTTTTCTTCCAGTGGAGATGAAGTAAAAGGAGACTTTGACATTTCATAGACCTTATATGTTGGGCTCTGGCGTTTACTCTGTTTAATGCTTTAAAGATTCAATATACACAATTTATAATAAAAAAGTCATCTTGCCCTGGGTTGCCATCTCTGACAGTTGTGCTTTGATTATTGTGGCAGTGGTGAGAGATGGATGTGGGGTGCTAGTGCTAGACCCAGGCAGCCTGAGTTAAATTTCAATCCTCACACTTACCAGCTCTGTGTACAAGTGTCATCACCTGTCAAATAGAGGTGACACCAGTGGCCACCTTATTGGGGAATGGGAGAGTTCCACTGAGGTTATATGGGTAAAACAGCTAAAACAGCTCTTAACAGGCATAAGCACTTAAAAATGGTAATTATCTTCATGGCACGAGGTGTTCATCCATGTTCACGCTGCTATGAAGATACTACCTGAGACTGGGCAATTTATAAAGAAAGGAGGCTTCATTGACTCACAGTTCTGCATGGCCGGGGAGGCTCTAGGAGACTTACAATCACAGCAGACGGTGAAGAAGAAGCAAGTCTTTACATGTTGGGAGGAGAGAGAGAGAGACCACTTAGGGAAAACTGCCACTTTTAAACCATGAGAACTCACTGTCACGAGAACAACATGTGGGAAACCTCCCCCATGATCCAATCACCTCCCACCAGGTAGGTCCCTCCCTTGACACATGGGGATTACAATTTGAGATGAGATTTGGGTGGGGACACAGAGCCTGGACTATATCACGTGCTATTCAATAATACCAATAAAATTGTCCTGCAAAATAAAAAAATTATGAAGCCAACAAATTTCACTTATAATTTTACAGGAGTATTCGAAGTTTTTATTCCTGCTCCCAACAAAGTCTATTTATCTGATATAGTGCCTTTAAAAAATGATACAGCATTTTCCTTTTTCCTTTTAGTTTTGTAATAGGAGTCCATGGAATTGGTTGCTCATAGTCTTTGCCATGGCATCATGAGCCTCCAGGAAAGAACCAGGAGATTTCTGAGAGTCCCAGCGGGTTATACTGTGATTTTTACTCATGTTATTCTTACAATGGGAACGGCAAGTAGCTTGACTTCACTTTTGCCCTGGAAGACAATCTTGAAACAATTTTGTAGAATAAAAGCTGTTATTTTTACCAGGAAATAACTGATACTAAAGATCTGACTCAGACTTTACTCTTCTTCAAATGATATTTGAAGTTCAGCTTGTCTGAAGCTGTTCATTGTGTGCCTACTATGTGCAGGCATGGAGGTAGTCAAGAGTCAGCCTTCATCATCAGGGACTCATACTCTGGTGGAGAAGCTAGACTCATCAACAGATGATTTCCAAGAAGCATGGGCGCACATATGGTCCCGGAAGCTGGGAATCCAGGAGGTACTCACTGCACTGTCCTGTAGGCTGAGATTCAACTTGGAGCTTCCTCCTTGAGTCCCTTGTCAGCTTCTGCCTCCATGTAGCTGACTGTCCATCTGAGAGGACATGTCCCCTATGTAAGGTCATCAAAACACACGGGGCAGCCAGGATTCTAGCCCAAGTGTCCTGACTCCTAGCTCTGTGCTTCAGCACACCATAATAGTAGAGATTTGGGGACAAAAATCAAACCAAACAAACAAAAAACCCAGTTCTTACGTTTAAGGATCCCTAGAGCCTACAACATAGTTTTATGTCTCAAATTTAAGCCACAAAGTTCTGTTAACCCTCATTCATTTAACTAGCATATAGTTGTTAAATTTCTCCTATGTAGCAGGCATTTTGTCCCCAGATCCTAGAATTTAAAAGAGGGAATGAAGAATTAATCAGAGATTGTGAAATAGAGACAAACCAACCAATCAATCAAACAACCAGCCAGCCAGCAAGCAATTAGCCCTCACTGTGCACATCCTTCAGTGATTATGGTCAGCAGAATATGGAAGGAATTCATTTGTTTATTTCCTTCAGGGACGAGATTGTTGAGGATTAGCCTCTCCAGGAATTCACATCAAGAATCAACAGGCCGATGCTGAAGGGTAAGCCACAATTGGGCAGGATACAGAGATGAGACCAAAGGGAGAGAGGTCAGAACCCAGAGAGGAATGCATGCATAGATCATTAAGGACCAGAACTGGCAACCATCTTTGTAAATCATAATGGGAAATTAGGAATAAACAAGGGAGAACTAGGAAACCAGGTGGGTTCTAACAGAGAGTCAGTTGTTGCCCCGGGAAGTGTGGTTTTTTTTCTTGACTTACCATTAAAGAGTAGCTCACAAGGAGCCCAGACCCACTGAAATGCCTGACGACTGGGGGAAATGAAACCTCTGTTGTCTATTTATATTCCTATTTTATTAGGTATGCTTCATGTCTTCAAGATCCATGAGTGTAGGACACTATGCCATTTCCCCTGTATGTCTTTGGTTTCTAAGCAATTAAGAAATAAAATTTCTTTCTCAACATTTACTGGTGTGGAAATTTGGGGATCTGAGCCAGGCGGCTTTCCGTCATCAGGTCATTGGAAAAGTGCATCAGGAAACACAAAGCCGGAGTACCTAGGTTGTGAAATCTGCTTGCCTGCAAATCCAGCTGGAGTTGGCAAGGTGACCCTGACCTATAGATGGCAAAAGGCAAATCCCCTGAGACTAGTTAAGGAAAAACACATTTCATTGAGTTAGGGTTTTGTTACGAAATAGATAAATGTGCACTGTTTCCAGCCCCATGTTATTCAAACCACTAAGGTCTTGACCAAGTTGGCAGTTCTTTCTGGAACCCTCTTTGTTCCACTGGAATTAGCAGGCTCACTAAAACTAAAACCCGAAGAGGAACATGTCAGTTCGCCAGGAAACAGAGTGAACTAGGTCTTCTAGAAGGTTTCACTGTAACATTGGGTACCCATCCAAACCCTAGGGGCCTTTGCCTCAAAAGAGATTGCAGCATAAAAGTGGCTCAACATGAAGGCCGGTGTGAAGGCATATTGGATAAGAGAAGTCATTTCTGTTTGGATCTGCCACTGCCCCTCATTTATTTTTATTATATCTCCATAAAGATATAAGTCATATATCATAATATCAACTTTTTAAAGGCGTATAGTTCAATCGTTGTTAGTGTATTCACAAAGTTGGCAACCATCCTCACCATCTAATTTCAAACATTTCATCCCCCCGAAGAGAAACCCCGTAGCCATCATACTCCATTTCCCTCAACTCCTAGTTCCTTACAACCACTAATCTACTTCCTGTCATGATTGATTCGGGTACTCTGGATATTTCATACAAATGGAATCATATGTTATATGTTGCGTCTGGCTTGTTTCACTTAACATGATGTTTAAATGTTCATCGTGTTGTAGTGTGTGCTAGCACTTCATTCCTTTTTTGTGACTAAATAATATTCCATTAAACAGATATACCACGTTTTGTTTCCTCATTTTCTTATGTTTCAATAAGAATTTTAAAAATCACACCAATATGATGTGCTATCTTTTAACATGCTAGCCGTAAACGATAATGCCTGGAATATTGTCCTCTAATTTCTCTGGTGTTTCTTTGGTGACTTGTTTACTTCCTCAGCGATGTTACACGGTTGTGTTCTGATCCTGTTTGAGTCCTGTCTGTTCTACTGGTTTGAGAGTGGCTTTGACTGAGCCTTGGGATAGGGTTGCCGTTGGTCTGCAGTTATCATGTTCAGACTTTCTCTGAGATGCTGTCTTTGGGCCAGAGAAATACAGGATTTTCTGAACTCACTGATGAGGAAAAGCATTTGCTACCACTGTTCTTCCGCAGTATGTAATTTTCCCTAAGTCAGGAGTGCGTGTGTGTGGTTGCTTTGTGTGTGTGAAGAGAATTAATCTTAAGCTTCTGAAAGTCTTTCAAGAAGTTTAGCAAAAGAACTTGGTGGCCCTGAAGAATCTTTTTCCTCCTTCCCATTCCCAGGCCTAACAAGTCATGGTCATATGCTGTTCTGAAGTTGAGCACCTGGTGGGCTCCATGCCTTTAATAACACGTGCTGGGGACAAAGCACTGCCCCATACGAGGGCATCTCCCCTGTTCAGTGAAGCCACAGAAGTGGTGGGGTCTGAGTGGTGGGGAGAGAGGCAAGATCGCTGCTGGGCAAAGCAGAGGCAGTGAAACCCAAGGCACCGTGTGTCCCAGTGGGTGTGGAAGTCACAATACCCAGCAGTTGGAAGATGCACCATCACCCCCCGGGAGGCAGGGACCATCCTGTGGGTTCGCAAAGAAGCCTTCTACCAATGGAGTGATGCTGCCGCTGGCTGCTCTGCTCGGGGTCGCAGCCCAGGGTAGAGTGGAAGGCAGAGGAGCAGGCTGGTGGAGCCCCGGGGACAGCCTGCTCCAGGATTCAACTTCAGTCTTCACGTCTAACTCAGGACAGCTGCGTAGGAGGGAAATCATCAGCAAGAGCTTCCAAATCTTTTACAAAGTCTATCAGGAACATTTCTGGCTCAGAATCTCACACTCCCTCCTTTCCAGGGCCACGTTCCTTTGTATCTTCTATAGACGCAGACATAGGAACTAAGTATGTGTCTCCGTGGGTGCCTGGACTAGGATATCCAGGAGATTCCTTGAAGAATTGTCTTTTTTTTTTTTTTTTTTTTTTCTGCCTTATGCTAAGCAGAGAGCAAGTAATTGGGCTCATCATTATTTAGGGCTAAAAACTTGTTGAATTGAGATTTTCAGGACTGGCTAAAACCTACTTCAGAATGACATGGGAAGGCAAGGGAAACTTATCTTTGTTTCAGGAAAGCTGGCTTTGGCTTCCTGGCGAGTAAATGAAGAAACTGCCTACTACTGCTTGGCCTCAGATGGCCTTGCAAAGGCTCCTTCTGGCACGATTTGGGATTTGAACTTCTCCCTTAATTTATGAATGTATGTTGTGATAATTGGCTTTGGAAAGGTTACCAGAGGTTGAGGCAGGCCTGACACAGACGCGCCAGCCAATGCCAGAGAGGTAGGCATTGATCTCACCTCAGACCCACATCTCCAGGGAGTGGACAGGAACGGAAAACCAGCCAAGCGACTGTGACCCAATCCTTCAGCAAATATCGGAGCATTGCAATGCCCGCCCCCACCCTGCCCCAGAGCAAGGCTGGGCACCTCAACACTGAGCAGCTGGGCTCACCTGTGCGGTGTACCCTGCATCTGGGCTCTGGGGAAGGATGCATGAAGTTCACCAGAGATCTGTTTAAGACCTGCCCTTTCAACATTTTCTCAGGCTCTTTTATCAGGACAGCACAGCTTGGACAAATGGCCACCACAGAGAAGCAATGGCATCCCTTGGAGCTCTGGGAACAGCAGCCCTCTCTGTCTCTGAATGGGCGTTCCTCCTGCAGGCTCCTCTCACCCCTCAGGGCTGCCCTCAGGGGAGGATGCCCTCACCCAGTGAAGGTTAACTGGGCCCTTTATTATTATTATTATTATACTTTAAGTTCTGGGGTACATGTGCAGCTCATGCAGGATTATTACATAGGTACATACATGCCATGGTGGTTTGCAGCATCCATCCCCCCATCATCTACATTAGGTATTTCTCCTAATGTTATCCCTCCACAATTCCCCCAAAATCTGCCATCCTCCCCTGGCCCCTCCTTCACCCCCCAACAGGCCCCAGTATATGGTGTTCCCCTCCTTGTGTCCATGTGTTCTCATTGTTCAACACCCTCTTATGAGTGAGAATATGCGGTGTTTGGTTTTCTGTTCTTGTGTCAATTTGCTGAGAATGATGGTTTCCAGCTTCATCCATGTCCCTGCAAAGGACATGAACTCATCCTTTTTTATGGCTGCATAGTATTCCATGGTGTATATGTGCCATATTTTC
>CAUYLG010000794.1:0-16498 GCA_963573385.1 Cacajao melanocephalus
CTGGGTCAAATGGAATTTCTATTTCTAGATCCTTGAGGAATCACCACACTGTCTTCCACAAAGGTTGAACTAATTTGCACTCCCACCAACAGTGTAAGTGTTCGTATTTCTCCACATCCTCTCCAGTATCTGTTGTCTCCAGATTTTTTAATGATTGCCTTTCTAACTGGCGTGAGATGGTATCTCAATGTAGTTTTGATTTGCATTTCTCTAATGACCAGTGTTGATGAGCATTTTTTCATATGTTTGTTGGCCTCATATATGTCTTGTTTTGAAAAGTGTCTGTTCATATCCTTTACCCACTTTTGAATAGGTTTTTTTTTTCTTGTAAATCTCTTTAAATTCTTTGTAGATTTTGGACATAAGTCCTTTATCAGATGGGTAGATTGCAAAAATTTTCTCCCATCCTGCTGGTTGCCAGTCACTCTAATGATTGTTTCTTTTGCTGTGCAGAAGCTCTGGAGTTTAATTAGATCCCATTTGCCTACTTTGGCTTTTGTTACCAATGCTTTTGGTGTTTTAGTCATGAACTCCTTGCCTATGCCTATGTCCTGAATGGTTTTGCCTAGGTTTTCTTCTAAGGTTTTTACGGTGTTAGGTCTTACGTTTAAGTCTTTAATCCATCTGGAGTTAATTTTAGTGTAAGGTGTCAGGAAGGGGTCCAGTTTCTGCTTTCTGCACATGGCTAGCCAGTTTTCCCAACATCATTTATTAAACAGGGATACTAAAAAAGATAAATCCTTTGAAGAGTTCACATCCTGAGGGTTTGGATTACCAATTACACAATATCAAATAATGTATTTCTGATCAAGATCTCCAAAACAATTAACTACTACAATAATATTTATACAGGCCCTTTCACAGTTCTCTTGAAATATACATAAACATCATCTCTAGGGATATTCAAAATAAACCAAAACTGGCAGAAAATAACTGATTAAAACTTCTAAGGTCTATAAAAGAGCCGAAAAAGTCGTAGATTCAAACAGAGTTTATTTTCTTGGCTGCAACTTGTATTTCAGTTCTTTAGGTAATTTCTGCATACATATAAGGTCTGATTTCAGATTACCTAGATAAAGGTTAAACTTATCTAAGAGGATTATTTAAAAATCATCCTATTGTAAAAATGTCTCTCAATTTATGAACAGTTCAGGGTGCATTCTGGTGGCATCACTTTAGTCAAGCACTCACCCAACACAAGTCCATGATGGAGAAACTTTGCCAGCCACTGAGCACAGGAGGTGGACATCTGTTGCTTTAGTCTGCTCAGTAACCATTCTTCCTTGCAATGCTATGGTTTGCATGTGTCCCCTCCAGAATTCACGTGTTGAAACTTAATGGCCAATGTAATGGTATTAAATGGTGGGGCCTGTAAGAGGTGATTAGGTCATGAGGCCTTCTCCCTCATTCACAGGACAAAGTGCTCTTATGAAGGGCTCAATGGAGGCAGTTTGTCCCTTTTTGCCCTTCTTCTTTCCACTATGTGAGGACATCGTGTTTCTTCCTACCCTCCTCCCTCCATAGGATTCAGCATTCAAGGCACAATTTTGGAAGCAGAGACTGGACTCTCACCAGACAATGAACTTGCTAGCACATCGATCTTGGACTTCCCAGCCTCCAGAATTGTAAGAAAATAAATTTATATTCCTTATAAACTACCCAGTCTGAGGTGTTCTTTCATAGCAACACAAAACAGTCTAAGATACTTTGTCTGAGTAAAGCACACCACAGTTTCCAAAAACAGTCAAAGATTTGCATATCTCCACCCCCACCACCCATGCTGGTCATAGTGACTGGTTTTGCGGTAGACAAATGACTTTATCAGTAATAAAATGATTCACACAAGAGGTATTTTATTAAGAAGGTTGGGAAAATGAGGATCTCTTTTTTCTGGGATAGCCAAGCAGGTAGAAGATAAGCCTGGGACTGTAGGTGGTCATTTCCCGCTAGGGAAAGTCAGTTGCAGAATGGAGCTAATATAAAAAATCAGAATCAAGATACTTTAAAGAATTAAGTCTGATGACTTATTGAACACCTGAATTCAGTCATATTAGATTTGGAGAACCAATACATTTCCATGTTCCATAAGACAATTTTTGTCCATTTTTGATTATTAATAAACAAAAGAATCCCAATTAATATAGCATCTTTCCTTACTCAAGAGGTTAGATAGTAGAGACAAATAGTCTGTGTCCTTAAGAGGAACTCAGAGAAACAAAGACAGATATATGATGTGAAGTGACTCAGAATTCAGCATTGTTTTTTTCACAAGTTTTTATTTTTTTTAATAAGGTTAAGTTCCTGTTAGTCCATTTACCCAATATCATTCCTCAATAACTGAAACATATATCATAACATGTTGCATCTAACCCAACTGGCTGCCAAAATGTACTCCTTCCCAAATGTCCCCATCCAGCTCGAATTTTCCTTTTCCTTTAGTGTTGCTGGGATTTTTCTGTGCCTGCTTTTAGGCCTCAGTGTCCTGCTGAATTCTTCACTCTTTTCATCTGTTTCCTTTTAAAGCTGTTTTAAGGTTCATTGCTTCTTGACCTATTCAGCCTTGCTGGTCTTCTAGGCCAGTCTAATTCCCCAAATGGGGTTTCAAGACTCTAACTGCTGTACTGTCAACAACCTATTTTTTTTCCTTTCACCAACTTTTGGTTACTCCCTGATCACATTCAGGGTGCAAAAATGCTAGGAGTGAACAGTTAACCAATCCCCAACCCGCACCAGCAGCACATATGACAGAACATATTTGGAATCCTTTTACAGGATGTGCTAGCTAATGCAGATAAGCTCTGTGGCATCAATTTACCCTCCAGAAGAAACCCAAATAGCAACACAAGATGAAGGTCAACGATTCACTGATGTTAATAGAAATGTTCCCAGTGACAGTCCAGATAAAATATTGTATCCCAGCTAATGAGGCCTGCACATGATTACAACACTACAAGGCATGCTTTCCTGGGAAGAAAAGTCTCCCTTTCATTTGTAATATAGCTTCATAGTTCACATTATGTCTGCTGGTTGCATTGACTGTGGTAAGAACTACACATCACAAGTAGAGTTTTTAATGGCAATATGAGCCACAAAGATGATTCTTATTCCACATCTAAGCCAACAAGCTCAATGCACTCTTTCATGGTTCTTCATCTTTTCCCATATTAGATTAGACTGTTCCTTTCAGCAGGAGTTTTAATGCATTGTAAGCCTATTTGGCAGCAAGCTTTAAAAGCATTTAATAAAAGGAATGTGAAGGAAATGTTATCAATGAGCAAGGTTTGCCTTAATGATTCCTTAACTTGTTTATTATTATCTCCTGCCTCCCAGAGGTGATGATTCAGCAGTTCTACATACCAAGCTGAAGAAAACCGTGAGACTTTTTGGAGCCAGAGATCCTTCATCCCTGCAGGGTAATGAGCTGACTAGCCTTCCATAATGGGCAGGCTGTGGTTTATTCTGTTTCCTATAAGAAACCTACTGGAAGGAATTTTATGGCCATAGGTTTTGTGTGAGCATTAAGCCATTTGTGGCATGTATGGGAAGAGAAAGCACTTGTCCCCAAAGTGATTTCAATTTCCCTTCCTACTTGCTGCCCAGGGTTTGGCAGCCTCTTCAGTGATGACATTGTAAAAGTTACCTCTAGACAATACTCATTCACAGAACAGGCAATCCAGGCACTCTTGAGGGCAAGCCTGGACTCTCCTGTTCACTCAATAACCGGTATGAAGGAACCTAACCCAAATGAAAGAGTTTAGGAAACACACTTCCCACTCCCTGAACATGGACTGGCCTTGCTTTGAGGCTATCTGGGGAGCCGATGCCTGTTACCTTCCTCATTTTTACTTGGCCCAATCCTCCCCTTTGGTAAACACACATTTCCACAGACAGAGACATACTGTTGACTTCTCCCAGAAAGATCTACAAGCAAAGGTGAAGGAGAACTATATGGAACACATGAAAATAGAACCAGTGGGATAAGCTGCCACTTTATAGAAGTAAATATGACAAACTTAGACCCACAGGAAATCGTTTTATGGCAAAGATTTTGTCCTTTCAAAGAAAGGACTAGGCATTTTATTTTTCAAAATGAAACCTTAGGTTAATGAACGTATGGCCAGATGCCCGGTGGAAATAATATTGTCTGTAGGGACCTTAATGGTGCTCTTAGGTGAAGAGAAAAATTAACCTTCAGTAAATAAAAATACTCTAAATTCCATGTTGGTAAAATTATTCTTACATTCTAGTTCTCATCGAGGACTAATATATATACAACACTTGAAGTTTTTCCATTAAATTGTTGTTGAATTATGAGTAACAAAATAAAAAGTTTGAACAAATTGAAGAAAAATAAATGAAAAGACAGAGCTTATGTCCCTTAGCTAGAAAGTATGTTATTTATATCTCTGACAATAGTTTCCTCACTCTCTCCCCACCCCCATGTAGCTATGGGCAACAAATGTCATTATTTACAAGTTTGGGTAGAGAAACTTTTTACTTTAGCCTTTGCTTTAATAAATATGTGCCCCTACTAAGGGCAGAGTTGTGTATTAAGTGCTCAAAATGTGATTATGACACAGAATTAGGAATTGTTTCCTTAGAGAAAAGCAAGCTTTATGTATTGAAGAATGTTGACAATTTAAAGTTTGGAAATGTCAAGTTTAAAATGTCTGCAAGACAAACAAGGGGAGATACTTATCAGGCAGCTGGAAATTTGGTCAGTAGAAGGTGAAACTGGAGGCAGTGGAGTGGTAGCCTTCCACATCATAGGATGGAATAAAAAATAAGTTTCCAATGAAACATGAGTTTAAATGACCACTAAAAAACTATTATTTTAATATCTTATTTAAAATCTAAAGTGGTAAATAAACTTTCCCTTGAATCATTTCATGATGAATATGTTCAGTCCTCCCCACAACCAGCCAAGTAAGTGAAGGGCTCAGGAAGTATATTAACTCTTTAAGGCACACCAGGACTATGAGGATGACACAGGGCTCCAGAACACAGCAGTCCCTGGGAAAGAGTAGGGGAAAGTGGGGAGCTAAGGTATAGACTTGGCAGTGAAAAGTTTTCTGAAGAGTCGGTAAGTATTCGAAATTTTTCATGCAAAGAATAAAATATTTTTGAAAAAACAAAAAGGCAGCAAAGTGGGAATTGGTGGCTAATCTATTTTAGATTGTATTGCATTGTTTTCTTATCTTGAAAATATTTTTTCCTCTCTGAAATTTAATCAAAAGTCATTTCTCCAAGTTGGGAATTTTGCTCTAGTACAAAGAACTTAGACCAGACTTTGCTACCCTTTTGCAATGTAAATCATAAACCTACATCAATTTTTCGGTGTCTGATTCATTCGTTTATTATTTATTTAGATTTTGTGCACAATTACTAATATAACTTTTCCTAAGGCAGTATTCCTATACAAAATGCCTATTAGGAGATAAAACATTTTTCTTAAGGGAAAAGACAGAAGCTGATATCAGGCAAAAGCCTTCAGTAATCTTCGAATGAATATGGTGTTGGTATAAACTTTAGCAGTAATTTATCATTTATTTAAACAAATGTCTTAGTTTCTTTTTATAAAAATGAAATAATACTAGGCAGGAGAAATATTTGTATTTTCTTTAGAGTTTTAGATAGGTGGTGCATTGCTACAAGTCAGTGTTATTTATTTATTTGAGATGGCATCTCGCACTGTCTCCGGGGGTTATAGTGCAGTGGCACAATCTCAGCTCACTGCAACCTCTGCCTCCAGGATTGAAGCAATTCTCCTGCCTCAGCCTCCCGAGTAGCTGGGATTACAGGCACCTGCCACCACACCCAGCTAAGTTTTTGTATTTTCCATAGAGACGGTGTTTCATCATGTTGACCAGGCTAGTCTTGAACTCCTGACCTGTGATTCGCCCACCTTGGCCTCCCAGAGTGCTGAGATTACAGGCATG
This sequence comes from Cacajao melanocephalus, assembly GCA_963573385.1. Taxonomy (NCBI): domain Eukaryota; kingdom Metazoa; phylum Chordata; class Mammalia; order Primates; family Pitheciidae; genus Cacajao; species Cacajao melanocephalus. The sequence goes on from CAUYLG010000794.1 coordinate 5,940, forward strand.
AGCCACTGTACCTGGCCCAGCATTATTTAACGTTATTAGATAACATTAGATGTCAAGCCCCCAATAAATTATCTCATGTCAAGCCAGTCTTTAAGACTCAAAATAGGAGTTGGTTGTTCCAGTGAAAAAATGATCAATTATACTGCATGTGGTAAATTTATCAAAAAGAGGTTACTCTATACTACCTCAAATATCAAGTCAATTGACTAAAGGCATTTTTCACTTTTTATAACTTTGACATCCTATTGTCTGATTTCCAGTAGTTCTGCATTAATATTATGTGATATGGAGTCAGACATATTTGGGATTCCAGCCCCAGCATTAATATCTACATCATGTTGGACAAGCTATATCACCTTTCTGATCCTCAGTATCATCAACTGTAAAATGGGAATTTACAATATCCACCACACTGGGAATTAAAGGATGCAGTGCATGAAAAGCTTTCAACAGAATCTGGAGAGTAACAGATACTCTATACATACATGTGCTTACTTTTAGTAGTGTTGATCCGATTTTGATGAACATATCTCAGAGAAGTTGAAAGAAAAAAAATGATAATTAGAATTACATTCTCTCTGAGTGTTTAGGGGGAAAAATTTCCTCTCCTTTTCCCCATTTCCTTTTGTTTGTTTCTTGCTTTTTTTTTTTTTTCTTTTGAGACAGAGTCTCACTCTGTCACACAGGCTGGAGCGCAGTGGCCCAATCTCCGCTTACTGCAACCTCCACCTCCCAGGTTCAAGTGATTCTCCTGCCTCAGCCTCCCGAGTAGCCAGAACTACAGGCATTCACACCATGTATTTTTTTTTTTTTTTTAGTATTCTTTTGTATTTTTAGTAGAGGCGGGATTTCACCATGTTGGCCAAGCTAACCTCCTGATCTTGTGATCTGCCTGCCTCAACCTCCCAAAGTGGTAGGACTACACGAGTGAGCCACTGCACCCAGTCTGTTTTTATTTTTAATAGGCTCTTTCCTTCTCCTCCTTTTGTATTACATCAAAGCTCACCTGCTAAGGGCCTTTTATTTTTTCATCAGAGCATTTCCCAAGACAAAATCCCCAATACCCTTTGACTCCTTAAGGGAATCAATCTAGTCTAACTAAGAGAGGCAGCAAAGATTAGACATTTACCATGTCAATTATGGTATTTTGGCAACATGATGTCTTGGCATCCATTTTCATTACACTGTTGGTGTCAGCCTAAGAGAAGGAAGTTATATGGAAAAGGCATGAAAACCTGGAGTGCAAAGGGGTTTTGTCACAAGCTTTTGGGATGCAAAGAGTTGCTGTGCAAGACGTCTTGCATGGAAGGAAAACACTTCTTCTGGATGTTTATTTAGGTAATAAGGAACATGGTCTGCTATGGTTTCATACTCCTGGGGGCCAAAGCAAAATTCCTTCCTGGAATTGACTTTGAAATATGCACTTGGTTTCGGCTGAAATTTGCAGGAGATAGAGACCAAGGTTCACACAAGTAAAGAAAAAGGGAATACAGTTTATAGTGGGTCTGATTTTGGACTCTTCAATTTTTAAAGTAACGTGTTAAGTCATAGGATTTTTAGAAACAAAAAATAGCATTTGAAGGTACAAAAATTTGACTTGACCTATTTTAAAATAATAAGGCAGCAGGCGTATATACTAGTGCTCATTCATTTTTTAGTGAGAAAATTATTGTCTCATGAATTGTACCTTTTTTGTCTAGCCCTAAATAATGCAACTTTAGTGAGAAAGTCTAGGCTCTGAGACACATTACAAACAGTTACAAATATAGCAGTTACATTATTCTAGTCATTACTAGCAGACATTTCCATTATAAATATGGATATTAAGAGGTTCATCATTCATATATGTACATGCTCTAATCTGATTCTTGACAGAACAGAGAAACTAACTCTGCAATATATGGATGAAGATATTTTCTTTTCTTTCAGCTTTTCTAGAGACCAAAAAAGCGTATTTCTTGAAAGCCTCTTTCTTGAGGACCAAGACCCTTTTAGAATATTTTCTCATCTTCCTGGGTAGAGATGGTGACAGTAATCAAATGCCACCACTGTGTAGCATCTATACCTGTTTTTTGTTGTTGTTTGTTTGAGACAGAGTCCCACTCTGTCACCTAGGTTGAAGGGCAGTGGCGTGATCTTGACTCACTGCAACCTTCATCTCCCTGGTTCAAGTGATTCCCCTACCTCAGCCTCCCGAGTAGCTGGGATTACAGGCGCACACCACCATGCTCGGCTAATTTTTTTGTATTTTTAGTAGAGATGGGGTTTCACCATGTTGGCCAGACTGGTCTTGAACTCCTGACCTCAGGCAATCCACCTGCCTCAGTTTCCCAAAGTGCTGAGATTACAGGTGTGAGCCATTGTGCCTGGCCTATACCTGGTTTTTAACTGAACAAGTACTATGTGAATATATTGCCCTCATAGGAAACAATTCAAATTAATTCTCAGCAGGCCTTTTCAACAGAGCTCCAGTGGAAAAAACCCTCTCATTACTTGCTTACACAAAGATTCCTGGTTTTTGAACATTCTGTGTGTTTGAAGAGCAGATTGAACAATTGTCTATACACAGACTGTACAAAACAGATTATACACAGACTTTTGATTAGCTCCCTGTTTTCTGCCCCACTTGATATCCTGTCCTCCTCTATACCTAATGATTCAAAGTTCTGAACCTATCCAAGATTATCTAGAACAACAGCTCTCTGAATGTTATCCCCAAACCAACACTATCAACATCAGCATTCCTAGTAAGTTCTCAGGTCCTATCCCAACCTATTGAATCAGAAACTATAGGGAAAGAGCCCAGAAATCTATCTTTTAACAAGCACAGCATGCAATTCTAATGCACCCTAGAATTTGAGAAACCATAGATTTGGAGCAAATTGGCTCTCTTTTATGATAGATCTGCTCTTGATGTGCTCTAAGCTCTAGTGTCTCTATCCTGTGACATCAATCATCACTCTTCCATCTGCTCTCAATATTTTAAATGTGTTAAAATCTATGATCCCTTAACAATTTCATTTCTATTCTCTTTGTTAGCCTTTTAATTTATTGTCTACCATTGCATTGGTGAATCAGGGAGGGACAACTGATAGACATATGCTCTTAGGCCATTATCTTTAGACATTTCTATATACAATTTCTATTAAAATGTCTATAGACATGTTCTACAGAAATTTCTGATCATATACATATTTGTACTTAGCGCTTACTTATCTTTCCTAAAATTAAAATTACTAATAGTCCGTATGTGTGTGTGTGTGTCTGTGTGTAAGACAGAATATCTTTAAAAAGAGCAAATAAGCAAAATTTTGTCTTCCTTGTAAATTCTATTTTATTTTATCACTTTTTTTCAATACTCATTACTTTTTTTCATTACTCATCACTTCTTCGGAAGGGTTGTTTACTTTTCTTCTTCTAGTTTGAGTTGAAAATCTAATCTTTTTAACTAACAAATGCATTTAAGGTATAAATTTGCCACTGCATACTACTTTGGCCAGCTCTCATAGTTTTTGGTATGTACCTCCATTGTCATTTATTTCTAATGAAATTTGAAACTAAACAGAAATTTAGTTTGATTTCCTTATTATGTAAAGTTATTTGGAAAAGTTTTGTGTTTACTTTTAACTTTTTAATTTATTGTTTTTTGATTGATGGAAGGTTTTTAAACTTTTTTTGTTTGAAAATTATGTTTTATTTACAATTTTCTACTTGTAATTTTGAAGTTTTAACATATTTAAAACATTTTTCTATAAGTAGTTAGAAGCCTGGTGCATTTAGACTTCTCTATTTTCACATCGTCCTCTACCCAACCCACCTTACCCACTCCAACACCCATTTTGAGATTTTTTTGTTGTTGTTCTACATTGCTTTTACAACTAACAATTAGGCAACTTCACATTTTGCTAATTTCTTTGCCTGTCACTGTTTATTGTATCCTATATACCATTCTTTTTTTTATTTTGCTGAAATGCATTCTTCTCTTTCAAGGAGTCCTTGCATACCTATTACTGATGATTTGGTTGTGTTTAGAATTTGGAGCTTAAAGTTATTTCCTTCTGAACTTTAATGTGCCTAGATTGTGTTTTTTTGTTCATTCTATTTGGCTCTGAATAGGACCATCAATATAAATATTCATATTTGAGGATTTATTAATTTTTACAATTATATTTGTTATTTTGATAATTCCTCAAAAGAAACTTTTTGTTTTGTAAATGCCCTGAGAAGATTATCTTGTCCTGAGAAAAATATTAATAATACTTACCCATTGCACTTGTGTTTGTTCTATTAATTTGGTTCCCTCAGCTATTGAATACTTTCACTTGCTTGTTGAAATTAGTATATTTTTACTCAAGATTTTATGTTGGTCATCTATGAATGCTATTTTTATTTACAGTAGTCTACTAAATTATCACTTTAAATTAGGAAAAATAAGAGGCACAGACAAGCTACCAGATGCTCTGTGACAGTAGACGATATTTTTGTGGAAGCATACGCAGTTTCTCCTGCATGCCACAAGACTTGGGGGATACAGCCTTGCTCTCAAGCTTCTGCACTCCCATGCTATGTCCTGTCTGGAGGAAGATTATTTCTCTCCATATTATCTTACTTACCACACTCTGCGCCAATTGTGGCATGCTTTTCTGACTTTAATCATGGGAAAAATTGAAGGCAATTCATTCTAACATACCACTACAAAATAGTGAAGGAGCCAAGAACTAATCTTAAATCTCCAGACTCCTAGATCTATAGATGTTTCCCAGATCATGCCAAGCAAAACTCTTACCTTGGTCTGATTTTATTAACTACCTATTATGACAAACTGGAGAATGAATTTTTAAAAAGTAAAAGCATATTATTAAGGAAAAAAATGAATTATTTTTAATTTTTAATTTTATTTATGTATTTGTTTAGTTTGAGATGGAATCTTGCTTTATCTCACAGGCTGGAGTATAGTGGCACGATTTTGGCTCACTGCGACCTCTGCCTCCCAGGTTCAAGCAATTCTTCTGCCTCAGCCCCCCGAGTGGCTGGATAACAGTTGCATGCCACCATGCCCAGCTAATTTTTGTGTTTTTAGTAGAGACCAGGTTTTACCATATTGGCCAGGCTGGTCTCAAACTCCTGACCTCCTGATCCACCCGCCTCAGCCTCCCAAAGTGTTGGGATTACAGGTATAAGCCACCACGATGGACATTTTTTAAATTTTTTAAATACTACACACTGGGTACAGTGTATACTGCTCAGGTGATAGTGCAGCAAAATGTCAGAAATCACCACTACAGAACTTTTCCATGCAACCAAACACCGCCTGTTCCCCCAAAACTACTGAAATAAAAATAAAAAACAAAGAAGAATTTAATGTTAACAATAAATACAGGAAAAATGGATATTCTTCTTATACAATGAGATTGGGCAAAAAGAATCACAGTAGAAAACAACATTTTTCAGGACGAATGTTAATTATAAAATCCAGCTTCATCAGTTGACATCAAGGTCAGCCTGGGTGTTCTCTCTGCTGCTGCTAGTGCTACTGCTGTCACCATCACTATTTACTTTGAGCAAACAGGGCCTCTGATCTGACCAAGGACAGGGCTAAGCTGTGAAAATTCAATCAAGTCCTCATGAAGCAGAAGCACTGGTGTGGAAGGTGACCCAACATAAGAAATCGCTCAATAATGCCAGTGTCTTAAAAGAGAATTCTACATGCCTGCACATACATGCTAGAAAGAGAATGTAGCTAGATCAACCATTTATACCATGGGAAATTTTAAGAATAACATACCCTAATGGAATTTCAGGCCTAGGCTAAGTAATAAACGAATTCTACAATGCTGAGCTGTTTTAGAGTGATGTGAACATGGGATGATTTTATTTTAAATGTTCTTTATGATTTTCAAACAGCACGTCATAGTGTTGTATCAGCTGGCTTTGGCTTCATAATAAACTATCTCAAGAGTTATTGGCCTAAAACAAAATAAGTTATTCCGTTCACAGGTCTGTGGGTGGCAATTTGGGCCAGCTTTGAGTGATCTGAACTGTACTATCTCCTGTCAGGTCAGCAGAGGCAAAATGATGCTGAGCTGGGGCACCTCCATCCTCACTGTGACCCCCCACCCTATGAAGGAATGAATTTACATTGCTGCTATCATGATTTTAAAATGTTAGGTTTCCTTTTCTTTCTTTCTTTTTTTTTTTTTTTTTTGAGACAGGGTGTCATTCTCTTACTCAGGCTGGAGTATAGTGGCGTGAACTCAGCTCATTGCAACCTCGACTTCCTGGGTCCAAGCGAACAAATCTCTTGCCTCAGCTTCCCAAGTGCTGGGATTGCAGATGTAAGCCACTGTGCCAGGCCTGGATCCCTTCTTTGTTGAAGATTAACAATGAATTTTCTCTTTGCCTTATAAGCAAATCTTTAATTACTCAGATTAAAATGTTATCTAGAGAAAGTGATGTCAAGGTTTATTCAAGAAGTCTCAAGTCATTGAGTTGTTAAGTGTGGAAATTTTAAATTTTCCAATAATTTCTACCAGCTGTGCTGCCAACTCCCTTCACTAACAGTCTCTAAATCCAATTTCATTGTTTTTCTGTCATCTTCAGTTATTCACACTTGGTCCAGATCAATCTCCTGTTAGAGTCAAGGCTTTTCCCTGCTCCTCAGACCCATGAAGGCTGCTAGATCTTGGCTCCAGAGCCTGGAGTTGGGGGTGGGTGGAAGTCTTCTGTCCCACCTCCTTGCTCCTTCTTCCTTGCAGTCTTCCTCTGGCGTCAGTGCTGGGAGGAAGGAAGAAGAAGATTCACCTCCTGACATGCCTATGCATAGCAAATGTCCTTTTCTTGGTTGCCCTGACCTGCTCTTGCCTTATATGAGTGCACACATATGAAAAAAGCATATTATTGGTGAGAGGTGGTGCTTGAGCAGAATCAGAGATAATCACATTTTCCAATCTCAGTAGTGCAGAGATCCTCACTGATTTTCTGTGCTCAGCCCCATTAATCAAGCTGCAGTCTATACAGCAGAAGTAGAGGAAGAGGTCCCAAGACCCTTCTGGCATTGGACTCAGCTCCAAGGTATTTCCTTTAGTAATCTGAATACATCCTCAAAAGTTGATATCACCTAGCTACCATATCACATCCCAGCATGCATTGGATCCCAGCATGCTTACAGCCATGTCTCTCTATCTCAGTTACATTTTGTACCCTCTCCTAGCCCATTTTTGGGAACCATGAAATACTTAGGACTGATTCACGCATCTTCATCTGGCCTCAGTGCTCCCATCATCTTCCTTTAGTGCTCTTGCCCCTAAAACACCAGAGCAAATCTGCAAACTCAATAGCAAGGGGAAAAACAAGTCTCCATTTCTTATTGATACCCACAGTTTCTGGTTTCCTACTCCCTTCAGCTTTAGAAAAGAAATCAATAAGTGCCTAGGACAAGGCCCCTAAAAGTAACCTCCCAGCCCCTTTCCAGTCTTCTTTATACAAACAGAGGATGGGTGGATAGAGGAAGGAGAGAGCTTGAAAAAAGTGCGTATCTCTGATCCTGCTCAAGCACCACCTCTCATCAAGCTTGGAGCTGGAGGCCAACACCTTCACCTGAGGTTCTCTCTGAATTGGGAATGCAGACTACATAGTGGCCTTCACTCTCAACTTTGAGTTCTAGGAGCCAATACTTAGAAGTCAAAAAATACTTCACAAGAGATTTTACACAATCCTGCTATACAGAAAAGCATTTAGGACAGGTAAAGATTTTAAAAGAGTCTCAGTTGTAACTTCACTATTGCTGTGAATAAAAATCGAAAATCATTTACTTCTCCTTATGTGGCCTATTTTCCTTTATCCCTTTTGTAGATCTCTCTCTCTCTCTCTCTCTTTGCAAATCAAAACAATTTATTGTATGAATTTAAGAGTATCTTTACAGTCATCGATTAGTTTAAATATCACAGTTCATTCTCTTTCCTTCAGCACCAAGAAAACTGATGTGACGGCCCGTCTTAAGTTGGCTTCCTCTGTTGGTCTTTTATCTGACAAGACACCTTTGGCAAAGTAATGACAAAGGCTCATCAATATGCTACTTTTCATCTGCCTGACACTGAAATCAATGGACTGCAGAAGTCGTCTCTCGATCAGCATTGTCAGAAATGATCACCATGCTGGACAAAGCATGCTACCTGATTTCTGTGAGCACTCACTCATTCCTGAAAGCTTTCTCTCAGCTGTTACAACAGTGACCCTGCTTAGAGGTCAGAGATAAAGATGCTGTATAGTCAGAGGATGCACGGTAAATGTGGAGAGGGGAGACTTTCTCGGAGTGTGAGATGATATAATGGTCTGCATATCTGGCCCCTGGGAGAAATCACAATTTCTATCTCTGGGACATGTGACCTGCAGGATCTGCACTTGTGGACCTGGAAGCCCTAATTTGTCATAAGTGACAGCTGGGATTAGTAGTTATATTCAACATTATGGAAAGAATTTACCCAAGCACAAGTAAATGAATTGGCATAATCAGTTTTATGAAGAAAATTTAAAGTATTCATCAAAAACTTTAAAATAAAATATAAACATTATATAAATATTTTTATATATTCATGATTAACCAATACCAATAATTCAGCAGAAGAAAAACTTGTCAAATATCTTTTAACATATTTAGATAATTTTCTACCATCAGTAATAACAGGAATTATCATATCAAAAACTGAATTGCACTAGCCATCATAAACCTCATGGAATTAGGTTTCCCTGACTTGGAAGATTCTAGGCTTGTGATCATTCTAAGAAATAGAATAATGTCCTAGGAGCCTAGAGTCATCACTCAGAACTCAAACCCAAAGTAGACGATTGAAGACCACTGGTTTCAGACAATAATACCCAAATTATTCTGCCTGGTGAATAGCTAAATGACCAAGGCACTTGATTATTCTCTGCTTGAAGAAATACTATAGCCATCATACCCTAACAGGCAAGAAGTTCTTTACAAAAGAAAAAAAATTTGGCCTGATTAAAAGGCACTTCCTTTTGTTCCTCACATTGACCAGTAATTATATACTCTTCCCCCTGCAAAAGAGAAAAAGCGCTGCTCATTATAAAATAGCAGTATTGACCCTTTTGAGATATTTCAAAAGGATACTTTCAAAAAGATATTTCAAAATCCCAGAAGCAAAGAAAATATAGTTGAAATCCAGGAAAGCTGAGATGGTACATGGTAAATGATAAATCTGGAGAAAACTGTCAAGAATTCCTCTGAGGAAGTGGGTAGCATGTCCTTCAATGACACCTTATTAATGGGGTGGCCAAGAAAAACCCCAAACCAAAATCGATTGTAAAGAGGATACGTGAGGATCTAATGCAAACCCTGCAGGAACACTGATCACAGTGCTGGGGCCAAGGTATAGTCTTTCAAGCAAATATCCTGTAAGACCCCCACACATAGTCAAAGCATGGCTACAAATCTGAGGAAGAAGAAAGAGAACTTACATAAAGGAGGCTTTCTGGAGAACTGGCTGTAAGAGGGTCAGTGCAGAAATATAGAATGTGCTTAAGAGGCCACTGAAGCAGCCCAGGGAAGAGACAATTGACTTATAGTGGCTGGGGAGTAGTCAGATTCAGGATACACTAATAGCCTCACACATCAATATCCTGAGACAGGGAAAAAGGGAATATCCCTCCAGTGTCCCTTTTAACCATCAATCACATCACCCACCTGTGCAAAACTCTTCAAACACTTCCCATATGAGAAAATTCAAGATTCTTTATTTTTCATTTTCTAAAATTATACTTTAGGTTCTGGGGTACATGTACAGATCATGCAGGATTGTTACATAGGCATACAAATGCCATGGTGGTTTGCTGCATCCATCCCCCCATCACCTACATTAAGTATTTCTCCAAATATTATTCCTCCCCAATCTCCCCATCCCTTGCTACCCCGCCTCAGTCCCCCCAACCCCCCAACAGACGCCAGTGTATGATGTTCCCCTCCCTGTGTCCATGTGTTCTCATAGTTCAACACCCACTTATGAGTTAGAACATGCGGTGTTTTGTTTTCTGTTCTTGTGTCAGTTTGCTGAGAATGATGGTTTCCAGCTTCATCCATGTCCCTGCAAAGGACAGGAACTCATCCTTTCTTATGGCTGCATAGTACTCCATGGAGTATATGTGCCACATTTTTTTCTTTAATTGTACTTTAGGTTCTGGGGTACATGTGCAGATCATGCAGGATTGTTGCATAGGTACACACATGCCAAAGTGATTTGCTGCCTCCATCCCCCCGTCACCTATATCTGGCATTTCTCCCCATGTTATCCCTCCCCAACCTCCCCAACCCCCACTGTCCCTCCCTTAGCCCCCACCAAAAGACCCTAGTGTGTGATGCTCCCCTCCCTGTGCTCATGTGTTCTCATTGTTCAACACCCACCTATGAGTGAGAACATGCAGTATTTGGTTTTTTGTTCTTGTGTCAGTTTCCTAAGAATGATGGTTTCCAGATTCATCCATGTCCCTACAAAGGACACAAACTCATCTTTTTTTATGGCTGCATAGTATTCCATGGTGTA
>CAUYLG010000795.1:0-61344 GCA_963573385.1 Cacajao melanocephalus
GTCCCGTATACTCCGCACCGAGAAGCGCCATGCTGGGGCGCCGGCAAAACAGCCGCACCGGCCAAAAAAGTCGCGCTGGCGACCCGTGTGGCTCCTCCGCTGGGAATCTCTCGGTCTGTGGGCAACAAAAATTCGTCTGAATGTGTGGCGTCCACTTGCTCTCTGCGCTTTCACTGGGAGCTACATTCCTGAGCTGTTGTTAATCCGCCATCTTGGATCTCTCTCCCGGGATATCTTTTTTTATACCTTAAGTCTGTGTGTCTATACAGGTGAAGTGAGTTTCTTATAGCAGCATATAATTGAGTTTTGTTTTTATATCTGTTCTGCCTGTCTGTATTTTTTAAATGGGAAACTTAATTGGTTTATATTCAAGATTATTTTTGATAAGTAAGTACTTACCCTGTCATTTTAGTGATTGTTTTCCGGTTGTTTTGTATATCCTTTGTTTTTTATTTCCTCCCATTTATTTTTCCAGTTGGGTGCTTTTCTGTAGTGTTAAGGCTTGAACCTTTCTCTTTTGCCTTTATGTATCTGCTCTACCAGTGAGTTTTACAATTTCACATGTTTTCATGATGGTGGTCATCATCTTTTCATTTATGAGTATAAGACTCCCTTAAACATTTCTTGTAAGTCTGGTCTAGTGATGACGGGTTGCCTTAGTTTTGCTTGTCTGTGAAAGATTTTATTTCTCCTTTATTTCTGAAGCTGCTGGGTATTATATTCTTAGCTGACAGTTCTTTCATTCTGAGCTTTTAGTGTATCATCCATTCCCCTCCGGCTTGTCAGGTTTCTCTTAAGGTATCTGCTGTTATTTATTCTGACAATCAGCTAAACTGTAAAGAAGAAGAATGAAAAATGTTTTAAAATATTATTTTTTAAAAAAAAAAAAGGATAAAGAGTTTAAAATTTTTAATTAAAAGAAGAAGAAATTCACTGTTAGTATAATAGGGATTCCCTTATAGTGACTTGACACTTTAGCTTTAATTCTTTGACTTTTGACAATTTGACTATAATATGCCTCAGAGAAGATCTGTTTGAGTTGAATCTATTTGGAGTTTTGAGCTTCAGAGCTTTGGATGTCCATTCCTCTCCAGAACTGGGAGGTTTTTAACTATTGTTTTATTAAATATGTTTTTCTCACCTTTTCCTTTTTTTGTCCTTTAGAAAGGACAATAATACAAATATTTGTTCACTTGATGTCTCATAAATCCTGTAGGCTTTCTTCATTCTATTTTTTTTCTTTTTTGCCTATGTTATTTCAAACAATTTGTCTTCAATTTAAGAAATTCTTATGCTTGGTGTAGTCTGTTGAAGATCTCAGTTGTATTTTCTATTTCATTCACTTCAGCTGTAGGATTTCTGTTTGGTTTTTTTTATGGTATCTCTGCTTAATTTCTTATTCAAATCACAAATTGTTTTTCTGATTTTGTTTAATTTTCTATCTGTATTCTCTTGAATTTCACTGTTGTCAAGATTATTATTTTAAATTCTTTTTCTGGCATTTTCTCTATTTCCTTATGATTCTTGTCTGTTAATAGAGAATTATTGTTTTCCTTTGGAAGTGTCATGTTTTCTTGCTTTTTCATGTTTAATATGTCCCTATGTTGATTGATATGCCTCAGGTAGAAAAGTAAAATTGCCTTTTCCAGTGTTACAGAATTGATGTCATAAAGAAATATTTATTTGTGTGAATGAGTCTGGAGTGTTGATTTGGTGTGGTTTGTTGGCCTTGGTTCTATTTGGATACAGCAGTATGGTCTTTCTTTATGTAGTTTTCTTTAGCTGTAATCCACACTAGTGTCATTTACAAGTGTCTCAGTGGCCTAGGCTGAGAGTTTTTGGTGGCAGTTGTACAGCTTTGCCAGGATTGGGTTTGCTTGGCTCTTTCTCAGTTTAGGGGCATGTGCATGTATGTGGTGGGTCAACCACCTTGGGATCTCGACCCTCTGGTAGATGGAACTATTAATGTGCCCAGGAGCATAGTCACATGGTTGTCCAGCTGGCCTGGATGAATGCTTGCCAGGAGCAACTCACTGGTTTGTTTCTCAGGTCCAGGAGATGCCTGGGATGCAGGTGTAAGGCTGCTTGACCCCACCAGAGGTATAGGAATACAGTTGCTTGACTGGCTTAGGGCAATATCTGCTGAGGGGTTCCACAGGGTTGTTTCTTAGGTTCAGGGTGCAGGCACAAGGCTATTCAGCTGGCTTATGGGCATGCCCACTAGGGGCGGCCTGTGAGGCTGTTTCTCAGGCCTGTGACGCTGCTGCTTGTCTGGCCTAGGAACTTTTCAGCAGCATATGGCCCGCTGGGCTGTTTTGTAGACCTGGGAAGTAGGCGCAGGGCTGCTCAGCTGGCCCAAAAGAGTGTCTGCCAGAGGCAACCCTCAGGGATGATTTGTAGGCCTAGGGTGTAACGCTGCCCAGCCAGCTAGGGTATGTGTCTGCTAGTGGCAGTTGGCGAGTGTGCTTCTCAGGTTAGGGGCGTGGGCACACGATTGCTTGGCTGGTTCTGGGGCATGTCTGATGGGGTTGTAGGGAGGCCGCACTGTTTGTCAGGTTTTGGATGTGAACACAAGACTGCTTGGCAGGCTCAAGAATGGCCTGGAGGGCTACTTCTCAGACCCAGTATGTGTTCACAGGGATGGTTGGCCTCCCTGTGCAAGGTGTATTCACCATGGGTGGCCCATAGGGCTGTTTCTCAGGTACAAGACATGGCTCATGGCTGCTTGGCTGGGCTGGGGGCATGTCTGTCAGCGGTAACCTTCTGGGCTATTTTCAGGCCCTGATTGTAAGCGCAGGACCATTGGGCAAGCCAGGGGTGTGTCTGCGGAAGGGAGGGGTACACAGTATTGTGGGCTGTTTCTCAGGTTCTGAGTGTGGGTACATAGCTGCTCTGTAAGCCCAAGGGATGTGTCAGCTGCTTGGATGCTCAGGGACCTCTCCTTCTTGGGAGAGAGCCACACAAGTGGTTTGATCAGCTCAAGTGAGAGTTTGCCCTGGGTGGGACTGCCAGATCGGCCCTCTGACTAGAAGTGTGGCAGTAAGGGCCTGGTTCCCCTGCTGTGTAGAACCAGAGTCATAGCCAATTATAGGCTCAGGCTCCATGCAGCTAGAGTTGCAGTGTTCAGCCACCTGTGTGGGTTTGGTGGAATGAAGATAGAGCCCTAGTACTGGAAAGGTGCAGTGGCTACTGGCCTGCAGAGCAAGGCACACAGCAGAGGTGGCTCTGGCCTCAATGGTGCCATGCTGCAGCAAATTAGTCTATAGGTGGGTGAGGGATGGAGAGTGCACACCTTATTCTCATGATCTGGAGCAATACAACTGCTTGAATTCCAGCAGCTCTCCACCTTGACTCAGGGCTTGCTAGGACTGTGGTATTCTTCTGTGGTAAGGACTGTAGGTGTTTGTGGTGGCAGTGAGGGCTGGTGGGGATCTTCTGCTTACCTTTTCCTCGAAACAGGAAGTCCCTCCTGATTATGGGAAGATTTGATCCAGGTGCAGGAGATGGCGCTGCAGAGGCCAGGTGCCTACACACTGCCCTCCTGGATTTTCAGTCACTACACATGTGTTTCCTCTCCCCTGCTACACTCCAGCACTCTACCTTCAACATGCCAGACAAATCCTAGCTGTTCATTCATTGCCGTGGTCCTTTCTTGTGGGGGTACGAGCACCAGAAGTCTCTAATCAGCCATCTTGCTTAATCTTTTAAATCTACATTTAATCTTTTTAACCTGCTTGTTGTTCCCTTCCTCCCCTGTTACAGTGTCTTTTTATAAACCCCTATAGGTTTAATCAATGTACTGATATTTAAAAGCAAAAGCATTAAGACATAGTATTTATCAGTTAATAAAACGGATCAATTATTCTTGGCCATGCTGACAGTTTGTCTACTTTTTGTTTCTTAAACCAGAGCCATATTGTGGTGCTTTGCAGTCATTTATTTGGTTTCACTACAGTGGAATCTGGAAGAGTCCATTGCCTGGCATTCCATTTTGATACAGTTTCATGTATTCCTTATGTACTCTAATATTGACAGGTTGAAGAGATGAGGAGCATTGTTTGACTTGTGCTACTTTTGTAATTTGTTGTATGTGTGGGAGTATCCTGAAAGAAAATATGGATTGAATAAATTATCAGATATAATGTATTTTTAGAAAAGAGCTCTCAATAGAATAGAAGAATTTTTTTTTCTTTTTCTTTTTCTTTTTTTTTTTTTGAGATAGGGCCTCACTCTGTCGCCCAGGCTGGAGTACAGTGGCACGATCTCAGCTCACTGCAACCTCTGCCTCCCAGAGCTCAAGCAGTCGTCCCACCGCTGCCTCCCGAGTAGCTGGGACAGGCATGTGCCACCACACCCAGCTAACTTTTGTATGTTTAGTAGAGAGGGAGTTTCACCATGTTGTCCAGGTTGGTCTAGAACTGCTGGGCTCAAGTGATCTACCTGCCTTGGCCTTCCAAAGTGCTGGGATTATAGGCATGAGCCATAGTGCCTAGCCATATTAATATAATTATATAAATTCAAATTTTAAAACATAAGACTATAGCCTTATGTTTGTTTTAATGTCTAATCCTAACCTCAAGATTATCGTATATTTAAAAAACTGTACTTGGCCAAACAGTCTGAAATACGTAAATTCAAACTGTAGTTAATTGAAAAATGTAATAGAAGGTGTGGCTTGTAATATTACAAGCATTCTATTTAAAAAAAAAAATTGATATGGCTTCAAATGACAGGTTGAGCCCTCGGGAAAAAAAAAATTTTTTTTTAAGGGACAGGATCTCATTCTGTCACTCATGCTGGAGCACAGTGGCTCTATCATAGCTCACTGTAGCCTCAACCTCCTGGGCTTAGGCAATCCTCCTGCCTCTGCCTCCCAAAGCACTCAGATTACAGGTGTGAACTATTGTAACCCAACCCTTAGAAAATGTTCTTCTATATGGAATTTACTGTAGACAGATTTGCTAGATGGTTAAATAGGATATTCCTCCTAGTTGCATATTGGTGAATCCTGTGTTTATTACAATATTTGGAAATAGTATAATAGTTTGTGAGCATAAAAATTACTAGATGCTGGGAGGTCTAAGAAAATTATCCTGGTATGTTTGTAAAATTAAATTTTAGGAACAAAAAATGTGGAAAGGAGATGGTTATGTTGGTCAGTGTAACATTAATAACCACCAAAATATTTTTAGTGCATAATGTAGTTTAAATATTTGAAATGACAACATATTCAAGAAAAAAAGCTAACTTAAATAGTTGATTGCCTAACTAGTTACATAGTAAATTTTAGCAATACCCAGATTAGAACTAATATTATTTGAAGACTCACTTGCTAATATGTTTATCATTTCAAACCATATACACACCCCATAAAATATTAATGGGCTGATCTAAGCAAAGCATAAGTTGGTGTTTAAGTTTAGTGGAAAGAAAGCTATACTATTACAACTCTCTTCATGCGTATATAAAATGGAGGTATTATTAATATCCTCATTCCTTTTAGGAAAGGATTTGAAGTAGTTTTGAATAATTCATCAAAACATAAAACATTTTATGAATTAAAACAAAATCATAACCAAGGAAAAAATATGTAAGCAAAATATCAAGAGATGGAGGAAAGGAAACACCATGGATTGCTAAGAAAAACTTGCTAAAAGCAGTATTTTGAGGGTGCAACTTTGTCGCATCTGTGGATGTATTCTTATTATGGGGTCTGACCTGATCCAGAGGTGAAGAAGTACCGCTGTGCAGTCCTTTAATGTTACTTCTCATTAAATGTCACTTCTCAGCTGGGCTATTACTGGTAGTATGACAGTTGGTATCTTGAGATTGTTTCCTTTTAAGAGGACCTAGAATTGCCTATGCTTTAAAAACCATACAGGTTTTCTTTAGCACTGCCTGGGAAAAAAAAAAAAAAAGAAAAAAAAATCCATACAGATAACCAGGAAATTTTTTTATTTTTGATATCTTGTTGTGAAACCTATATACCTTAAAATGAGGATCATATTTGCTTTTTTCCTTTTGGATAAGGTGTTGCAATGACAAATAAGTAGCATATTGCAAATACAAATAGTATTTTGTTTTGGAAAATAGTTTACCAGTTGTCCCGGTGCCTTCACTGAGTAATCTTTTTTGTCCTAAGTTTTGATACCATCTCTACTACTTTTTTTGTGTGTATACAAACTGCTTTTCCCAGTTCGTTTATTTTTTGGTAGTATCCTATATTTTAATATTGGAAAGAACAGTCCGTTTTTACTCTTTAGAAAGGTTTTTGGCTTTTCTTAAATGCAGTGGTAATATGAAGAGATATATATGATATCACAGTATAAGAGGAGTACAACGTCACAAAAAAAATGTATGCTGCATAGAAACCTTTAATTCAATAGGCTTTTAACTGATTATAATGATATTTAGTAGAGTAAATGTCAGTGAGATGTGTAATGTACTGAGACATTAAGTTTATAAGGGCCATGTCACATGTTTAATGTGACATGTAGAGAAGTATTTATTTTAGAACTTGGTTGTTTCTAAATTTTTATTAAAAGTAGGTAGGCGATTGAGAAAATACTGTATCAGTTCTGGCCTTTGTTTCTTAAAAAGAGTCAGATAAGAGATGTTCTAGTTAAACCTTTTATCTGTAAAGAATTTGAAAACTTATTTGTTAAAGAGGTCAATTTATTTATATTCTGTTCTCACTACTTGTAGCTTAAAAAGGTATATGGACTTCTTATCTTTTACCTATTATTATTTCATAATTTTTTTCATATTTAGTTAATAAATCATGCTTTGAAAGAACTCATGGAAATAGAAGAAGTGAGTGAAAATGTATTACAAGTTCACTTAAATGGTAAGTATGCCATCATTTTGCCATTGGAGATGATATAAACGTTGTGGGGTTTTTATATGATGAAACTAAATTCACTTGTATACTTCAAATCCATTTTAATAGATTTTGAAAAGTAGATCCATATTTTACAGCCTCTACTTAGCATACCATACACAGTATTTTTAGAAATTAAAATAATAATAATGAAGGAGTCTCAGAAGGACTCTTTTTTTTCTTTTTTTTAATCATTCTAATCCCAAGAAGGATTGTTTTTTGACTCTACAGAATGTTTTTATTGCTAAGTTTTAAAAAGAAAGTGATTGAACTAACAGGCTTTGACTGGGAAAATGTACTTAACTGGAAAATAACCTGCTGTATCAAATACATGTGACATTTTAATTAAATACTTATAAATGGACTTTTAGGACTGCTGCAGATCAATGATAAAATTGCCCTAAAGGAAATCACAAGGCAGTTAAATCTGGAAAATGTAGTTGGAGATAAAGTTTTTGTAAGTATCATTTCACTTATTTTATTAAATAAGCTTCAAGGTAATATCTTTATAGCATAGGTATTTTATATTTCTGGAAGGGTAGAGAGAGGTTCAGAAATTCTAAATTGAGGCTGGGCGTGGTGGCTTACACCTGTAATCCCAGCACTTTGGGAGGCTGAGGCGAGTGGATCACAAGGTCAGGAGTTTGAGACCAGCCTGGCCAACATGGTGAAACTGTGTTTCTACTAAAAATACAAAAACTAACTGGGCATGGTAGCACATGCCTGTAGTCCCAGCTACTCAGGAGGCTGAGGCAGGAGAATCCCTTGAACCCAGGAGGCAAAGGTTGTAGTGAGTTGAGATCATGCCACTGCACTCCAGCCTTGGCGACAGAGTGAGACTCTGCCTCAAAAAAAAAAAAATTCTAAATTTAAATATATAAATTTTTTTCATAAAAATATGTAATGTATAGGATACATTTAGTTATCAAGTCTCTACAATATTTGGATTTTTTCATAGATTTTACTAGCTGTATGATAGCTAAGAAATCCAAGTTTATATAGATATTCTGAGTTTATTTCTTTTTCTGTAAGGTGAATACTTTGGTTCTCTATCTCTGGAGATAAATTAACACATTTTTTAAAATACTGTGCTCCAACAGCCTATTTCTACTTTTTTTGAGTCTAGTAGCCTATGTATGGTGGAAAATGTGCTGAATTTGAAGCTGCAATAGGAGGGTTTCAGTTATGCCTTACAGCCCTTTGACTACCTGCTAATCCTGAGCTAACGAGTATCTCTGAATTCAAATTCTTTGCGTGTTAATTGGGCATTATTTTATTATCTATATTTCATAGGATTATCCTAAAGAAGAAAGAGAACATTTCACATCATTTAACTTAAAAAGTAATTTGCTAGATGCTAATGTGCTGTACAAATGTCAGTTATCTTACTCTGTTTTCAGAATTTATTCATATATCATTATCATATCATCTTATAGTCTCAGGATAGTGAACATCAGTAAAAGAAACTGACTTGAAGTGTTTTGAAACTTGTATTAAAGTCTTTTACCTAATGTATAGGGCCTAAGGAAAACATGGTAATTTAATTTTGCAGCTGCCTGAATTTTCACGATGAAATTACCTATCCTCATACTACTTATGCATTTGGAGTGGGTCATATACATTCCAATTTCATTTTCTGGTTACTGGTGACCATGCAGTGGCGTCACTCTAATCTCTGAACTGTATGCTTTGTCCTGCAGTGACACGGCCATAGTTGTGTAAGACCCCTAGCATTTATGAGTTTCTTTCTTTAATAATTAATCTATAAAAAGTTGAGTAAATTCGTCCCTTCCATAGTCTGTAGGTCTTTGAAGTGCAATTTCGAAATGCTCCTTCTATAAGTCTAATATTCTACTTCCTGTTTAGAACGTGGTGTTGAAGGTAGTGGCCTATACTAAGCCAAAGACAGTTCCTATTCGGTATGCTCAGTTTGGCTTTTGATTCCCAGTTGATCCGGATAACTGTTTCTGACACTTTTAAATGTTACATATTCATATTGGTTTTATGTGAAATAATAAAAGGCACAATTTTTATCATTCTAATCTTCACTATTATTATTATCATATATAGAGATTATTAGTTTAAGTTGTATCCAAAAATGTTTTGGCTATATTCCAAGGAAGCATAGCCAAACAGGATATGATATACATAAATTCTTCAATATACTCTTGAATAGACAAATACTGCTATAGAAATTATTAGTTTAATTCCTTCATTAGATAAATTTGGCTTCTGCTCAGAGAGCATAATTAGGTTGCCAAAGGTCATAAAATGGCAGAGGCTGGACATTATAAGAACCTAAGTCATTTAATCACTTAATTCAACCCACAGCTTTTCTGGTCTGATATAAGCATATATCTATATTATACATGCACAAATACATATTTATAGAAGTATATACTTAATATCAGATACAATCTTTTAAACAAAAAGCCTGAAAGACAAAGCTACCTTTGAGTAACTGACCACTGATTTCCCAACTTTGTTATGTATGTATGATTTCCCAGGCTTTGTTGTAGTAAATTACGGATAATGCTTCCTGGTCTGCCTGCCTTGGAAATAGCATAACAACAGTGAAAGTTTTTAAAACCCTTATGCTATTTTTATGTTAGATATCTCAACTGGAGAACAAATAAGTGAGTTTCTTTTCTGCTTTGTATCTCCTCAAATTTAAAGTTGGCTCTTTCTTTAAATTATGAACTCTGAATGAAATAAAAATTAATAACTTTAATGAAAAAAATATCTAAATGGGACTTCTACCCACAATCTGGAGCACCTGGATAATGCATCTACTACTCTGTTCAGTTTCATCAAGAATATTTAATTGTATCCAAAAATGTTTTGGCTGTATTCCATGTAAACATAGCCAAACATGACATGATACACATAAATTATTCAATATATTCTTGACTAGACAAACATTGTTATAGTAGTTATTGTTCCAAAAAAGCCTTTTCTTGTTGTATCTCATTTAAATTAATAGTTATTTCTTTACTGGTACAAATTAATTTGAGACTTGCAAGATCCCATTGTGTTTGAAGACACAAAGTAGAATGCATTTCTAGGTCTCAAACTGTATTTAGAATATGGCAACTTTATAAAACTACCTTCAAATAAATTTAACATTCTTACAGATTTTGTCCAGAAAATATAAAATTTCTAATTTTACTTTTTCTTCTTTGACCAGTTATCCTCAAGTTCTAAAATATAAAATTTCATACATGACATATTTATTGCTGTTTTCAGTGCTGTGCTATCTTTGCTTAAATATTTAAATTTTAGACAGGAAGTATAGAGACAGCAGAGTCTGGGCAGTGACTCTAATAACTAGAAGATATACAGTGTTTATATAAAATCTGAGAATCAGACAGCCCTCTTGTTTTTTATTTCACCAAACTTTAGTCATTTTTTCTCATTTTGTTGTTTAGGGAAGCTTTGCTGAAAACCTTTCATTTCTTCTGGAAGCTTTAAAAAAAGGTAAATGTTAACATATTCAGCTGTATCAAAAGATATATTTTAACTTAATTTTTTCCTTGATTATAAGGTAATACAAGCTTTTGCCAAAAGCAAAACTCATAAAATACAGAAACAAAAAAAAGCAGCAATGATCACTGTATTCCCACCATTATAACAGTGATTATCTCAATTAGCATTTGGTTTCTTATCTTTATTCACCTGCTGTATATTATTGATAGAGATAAATTTAACATTTTACAAGAATAAAATTATCTCACCTATTGTTTTGTAATCAGCGAATTTTGGTCTGCATCACCACTTTTATGATTCTCATCTTGTTTTATTAGGTGCTATTTATTAATCACCAATTATAGACTTGTGTTTCTAATTTTTTATAATTAAGAAGAGATACTTAAATGATCAGCTATTTCCTGGGATAAATTTCTGTGAGTAGAATTCTGGGTTAAAAGGCACTGTCTTTAAAAGAATGAACACTACCAAATTACCTTAAAGATTCACTTTGTAAAAATATTCAATAGTACCTTTTTCTTCACAACCTCAAAAACAATTATTTTTATGTTTGCCCATCTAATAGAAAAACTTTCATCTCTTAGTTTAATTGGAATAATTTTGTTCGTTTTATTTGCATAATTCTGATCGCTTAATTTGCATAATTCTGATAGTGGTGATGCTTATCATTTCACATTTTTATTGACCTTTGATATTTCCTGGTTTATGTACAGTCATGTGCCACACAACACCTTTAATTCAATGATAGAACACATATGTGACAGTGGTCCTATTAGACTTTGTACCTTTTTTGTATTTAGATATGTTTAGATACACAAATACTTCCCATTGTGTTACAGTTGCCTACACTATCACATGCTTACAGGTTCATAGCCTAGGAGCAATAGGCTATGCCATATATCCTAGGTGTGTAGTAGGCTATACCATTTAGGCTTGTGTAAGTACATTCTGAGGATGCTTGTACAATGATGCAATCACCTACAATACATTTCTCAGAACGTATCTGTGTTGTTAAGGGAAACATGACTGTATTTCCTGTTGGGTCTTTGACCTGTTTTGGTAATATTTATCTTATACTTATCAGAATTTTTGTGTTTTATTTTTCTCTTCCCTTAAGTTTGGTTTGGACTTTTCTGCTGAACTAGAGTTTTATGTTTTCCACATAGTTACATTTATCTAGAAAGTTTTTGCTCTCCTTCAGAGTATGAAAACATTGATTCATGTTTTCATTTAATATATATATTTGTAATTCATAATTTGTTTGGAAATTTTGATTTGACCTGTAAAGTAGGGATCTAACTTTGAATAGACTAATTTTCCCCACTGATGTATAATGCAATATTTTATCAAATACTAAAATTTTATATTAGTACATAGGTCTCTTTCTAGACTTTTGAGTAATCCCTTTGGTTTTGTACCAGTGTTAAATCATTTAGGTACTGTATTTGTTATTTGTTGAAGGAAGTCTTTCTTTTGTCAGATAATAGTTTTTCTTTAACACAAATGTAAAGGCTGTAAGCCTAAGGTAAAGGGATTCTTTTACTAAAGTAGTTTCTATCATTTAAGTGAGAAAAATGTAACCAGAGAAAATCATGTCGAACTTTTCCCCATGAAAAGCATTTTAGTTGAAATGCTGAAAGTTGTGCTTAAATGGAGTTAAAGTGCTTTAGTTAAACTTTATAATTTAACCATTGTTTATAAAAAGTATTTCTATGAGAAATATACTTTGCATTTCTACGAATAAACAACTGTCTTTTAAAGCATTAGTATTGTTCATTAAGTAGTGACTTCCCTTGTATTTTAATCCTAAAGTGTTTTGGTTCTATATAGGTATAGAAAAGTCTTCTGCCAATTTTGTAATCATTAAATAAGAATTATGTTTACATAATTATAAAAATAGTAGTCTTTAGTCATTTAAATGATTTTTGACATTTTTCAAGCAAACTATACTAGAGTCTAGGAACTAGAATGAACTTCTCTTTTTTTTTTTGAGACAGAGTTTCATTCTTGTTGCCCAGGCTGGAGTGATCTTGGCTCACTGCAACCTCTGCCTCCCCAGTTCAAGAGATTCTCCTGCCTCAGCCTCTTAAGTAGCTGGGATTACAGGCACCGGCCACCATGCCCAGCTAATTTTTTTATTTTATTTTATTTTATTTTATTTTAGCAGAGATGGGGTTTCACCATGTTGGTCAAACTAGTCTCAAACCCCTGACCTTAGGTGATCTGTCCACCTCAGCCTCCCAAAGTTCCGGGATTGTAGGCATGAGGCACCGTGCCCGGCCTAGACTGAACTTCTTGAGAGCAGTAGGGGTTATCGTTGTCCTTTGAATAGTTTCTTCTGTTGAATGAATGTACATGCATCAGTAAATGCCCTACCCAAAGTATGCTATCAGTATGTTTGTAGAATTAAGTTTTAAAATCTGAAATATAGTAAATAGTTTAGAAATTGAGGAAAGGTGGAAGTAATTTCTTGTTGTAATGCTCTTATTTTATCTTAGGTGACCGAACTAGCAGTTGCCCAGTGATCTTCATATTAGATGAATTTGATCTCTTTGCTCATCATAAAAACCAAACACTTCTCTATAATCTTTTTGATATTTCTCAATCTGCACAGACCCCAATAGCAGTTATTGGTCTTACATGTAGATTGGTAAGTCTTTCTCTTCATTAAAAAATTTGATTATAATATTTTAAAATTCATGCTGACACTACTAGTCTTTTTTCACTTATTTTCTCATTATGTTAGGCATTTAAAAAAATTGTTTCAGCAGTATTTATCCTGCTTTTCAACTCAAATTGGGGAAAATGGGTAAATGGTTACCTTAGCCCATTAATGAATACCTCCTTCCTCCCAGTGAAATAACTGAAGCAAAAAGTATGAAATCAGATTATGCTAATAAATATAATTTCTCCTTTTCTACAGCTCTTTTTCAGAAAAGTGAAACTTTTTACTAATTCATATTTCAACAATCCTCCTTCCAGTGCTGTTTCTCTATAGAGTGACTGTCATTTGCCCTTCCTTCCCTGTGCTCTCTAGCTTATTTATGATGCATGGCTTTAGTATAAACCTCCTCATACAACACTGGCTGGTGCTCCGCATATCTTTATTTCTCCTTGCCAAAAGCAGCAGGCTATGACAGGGATCAAAGAAGCACCCTCCTTCTTGCCAAAAACAAAAAATCTTCCTTTGGGTGGAAGTGGCTGTGGCAAGTGTTGTTGACCCAGTGAAGGACCAAATAAAAGGTCAGTAGCTTCTTAGCAGTGTTACCAGATGTTCTTTTTTGTTCTGTATATATAATTCTCCAACTGTTTAGTTCTTTCAAGTGTAATTTTTTCTTTTCTGAGATGGAGTCTTGCTCTGTTGCCCAGGCTGGAGTGCAGTGGCGTGATCTCGGCTTACTGCAACCTCTGCCTCCTGGAGTCAAGTGATTCTCCTGCGTCAGCCTCCCGAGTAGCTGGGACTACAGGCATCTGCCACCATGCCCAGCTAATTTTTGCATTTTTAATAGAGACGGGGTTACACTATATTGGCCAGGCTGCTCTTGAACTCCTGACCTCGTGATCCGCCTGCCTCGGCCTCCCTAAGTGCTGGGATTACAGGTGTGAGCCACCGTGCCTGGCCTCAAGTGCTTTTTTATCTGTATCCATGTTTATAGGGAAAGAGCAAAAGGATAGAGAGAGTAGTGACTTTGCCAGCAAGCATCTTCTTCCCCATTGGGAGTAATCCCATTTTTGTTTTTGTTTTGTTTTGTTTTTACTATTCCCTGTATGCCCACATTGCCAACTTCTGTCATTACTACCTACTACAAAGACATCATGTACTTCCATTTTCATTCCCAAGTTTAGGCTTTTAATTGTTGCTTGTGTAGATTATTATTTTCACTGTCTACCTATATGGGTGACCTAGAACTCTTTCTTAATAGAAAATAAATGTTCAATATCTGTATCTCTGAATATAACCTTTCTTCTCTTTGAGTTCACATGCTGGCACTATACTTTACTTGACCTCATAAAAACATTCAAAATTTTTTATTCACCCTCCTGCCTCTACCTCAGGCTGTTAGTCTTTCCTGTCCTCCTTCTCAACTAACCATGATCTCATTTTGCTCACTTGAATTCTCTCTGCTATATCATGATTTCTTGACCTAGGTATTATGACAGTCATCTGACTAGACATGGAGATGTGTATTTCTGGGCTTAACCAATCTCCCTTTTAAAAAACTTTATTCTGTAATGTTTCAACAATATACATAGGAGAGAATAAATAATGAACCCTGAATTCCCTTCTCCACTCATTGTCAAGATTCAACTACTACAGACTAGTTTTATTTATCCTCTACATCTCCCTTCATTTCCTCCCTTCATTATTTTGAGGCAAAAACTAGGTATTATGTTATTTTATCAGTATTTTGTAATGTATTTTTAGGAGATAAGGGCTCTTTAAAAATATATTTCCCTAATATAATTGTTATATTAGCTGTAATTCCTTAGTCATCAAATAGCATGTCAGTGTTCATATTTGGGTTTGGGAGTTTTTTTTTAAATGACTTTATTGAGATATAATTTATACCATGCAATTCACTAATTTAAATCATACAATTAACAGAGTTTTTGTTTATTTATAGAGTTGTGCATTTATCACCACAATTTAAGAGCCTCTTACCTTTAAGCCTTGCCCCAATCCCCTGTTCCCTCCCCAGCCCTAGGCAACGACTACTTGCCGTTATTTTTGAATCATATGACATACAGTTTTGTGTGACTGGCTTCTTTAACATGTTTTCAGGGGTGATCTGTGTTAGAGCATATATCAGTCCTTTATTCCTTTTTATTGCCAAATAATATTCTGTTGTATAGATATACCACACTTTGTTTATCCATTCATCAGTGGATGGACATTTGGGTTGTTTACATTTCTTAAGCTGTTAAAAATAATACTGCTGCAAATATTCACATACACTTTTTTTTTTCCAGTTATCTGGTTTCATTTCTCTTAGTTGTATACCTTGGAGTGTAACTGTTGAGTAGTATAGTATTCTGTGTACTGTAACTTATTTTGAAAAATTGCTCAAGTTCAGTATTAAAAAGAGATTTAGGAATGACAATTCCCACTACATATGTGACTTAAGAAGACAGCTTACCTATTGTGCTTTTGATGTCTTGGATAGTGCCAATGCCTATCAGTTTTGTGGAAGTATTTTCTTCATTTAAGAACACTTTATATGTCCTTACAAGTAGTACATGTTAGTTATCCTTTGGTTTTTAGTATTCTTTGACAGTAAATTTGATTCCTGATTTCTTAAGGAAGAATAGCACAAATACAAATCGGGTCTAAAAACATCACTATTAAAAAAGAAAAGCCAGAAATTAACTTACAAATGCCATGTTACATTTCTGCCACTTTCCTCTCCTAAAGTTGGTTCCTGCTGCCTATCATGCTCTTAATTTTTTAATGTCAGTTCTTCAATTCCTTATTGAAACTCTTGATGTTACTGTGACATGTAGCTCTTCAATATAGTCAGTTTTTTTAAACAATCATATTGGGTCTTGGAATGTTACAGATTAGCTGAGAGTAACATGGTAAGGAAAAGGCATGGCATCACCAAGCCAGCAGATGCTGGCAGGGGGAGGGGATTATTTAGTTTGCATGAAATGTTTTAAGTGTTTAATTATATATTATAGACTAAACATTAATAATTATAAGTGATAGTTTACTTATACCTCTAACGTTGATACAATGGTTTTGTTTTGTTTTGTTTTTTAACATGCATCTTACTTACAGAGATTTCTGTTTGTTTTTAAGGATATTTTGGAACTCTTAGAAAAAAGAGTGAAGTCACGATTTTCTCACCGTCAGATACACTTAATGAATTCATTTGGTTTTCCACAGTATGTTAAAATATTTAAAGAACAGTTATCTCTACCTGCAGAATTTCCAGACAAGCTTTTTGCTGAGAAGTGGAATGAGAATATTCAGGTAACTTAAAGGGAATACAGTTAAATGTTCCTTACTATATGATTTAAAGCAATTAAAACACAAATTTTAGAAATCAGTAAATTAACATAAAGCTTCTAATATTGCTGGGGTATAAAGCTGCAGGAATACAAACTATATACTTTTTAAAAATTTTCTTCTGAAAACAGTTGAAATGGCATATCTCCTAAATTCTATCTCAAAAGAACATCACAGTTACGCTTTAGGATTTCTGTTAGTAGTTTGATATTTTACATATTTAGCAATAATAACTAGTAAATAATGATAAATGTTAGTGAATCATGCCTATTATGTGTAGATTTTTTGTTTTCCAGTTTTCATTAGCAACTTCAGCTTTTATTTTGTTGGGCCTTAAAAAGCAGTCCAGCCTGTGGCACCTCTGGTTATATTATCTAATAGGTGATCACATCTCACAGTCCCTGGAGACCTAGAAGTCTTAGATACAAAGGCAGATTCTCGTGTTGTTTTAGAGATTTTGCCAAGCCTTTGAGACTGTAAGTTTACCTGTGCTTAAAATATGCTCAACACACTAGCATCTTTTTAATCTTATGCTGACAAGAGGTTTCAGTTGGGAAAGAGAAAGGAGGGAGTATGCAGGTGAATGTGTATTTAATAACATAATAGAAAAACATTATTAATGAATTAGTCCCTTATGGTAGACGCTCAAAAATAATTGGCCTCTTGAGAGTGGAAAATAATATAGAGTCCCTGGTTCTGAAGGAATTGGGAAAAACTGATTTATAATATTAAAATACTGGTATGGATAATTAGATCTTTGAATAGAATTGCACAGTCTATATTCACTAACTCTATAAAAAAGATTGTTTTAT
Organism: Cacajao melanocephalus; assembly: GCA_963573385.1. NCBI lineage: Eukaryota > Metazoa > Chordata > Mammalia > Primates > Pitheciidae > Cacajao > Cacajao melanocephalus. The sequence continues at coordinate 17,189 of CAUYLG010000795.1, forward strand.
TTTAAAGCAATAGTGATGGATTGTATTTTTACCATGAATTCTTAAATACCAATGCTAAATTGGAAGCGTTTTGCATTAGTTTGTTCTTTAAATGATTATTGTTTTGATTATAAAATTTAGTCTCAGGTAAGCACTATTTTATCACATTTAATTTATTTTAATCATAAAAGTTTATTGAACAAAATTTATCAGTGCAAAAGAATAGATGATAAATAGTGGAAGTTTCCTTTAAAACTATGCCACTTCTCCTTTCTACTATGGAGTAATTATTTGGTCTATAACATTGCAGTGTTTACATACATGCTAAATATGTTGTTTTTACAGAAAGGAATCAAAGCCTACATATTTTTATATTACTTTTTTCCCCATTGTTATGACTGATAATTTCCTGTTCAGTACAACGCTATGTAATTCTGTGTTAAAACTGCTGACATTATCTTTAAAATTCAGATATTGTGCCTTGATATAATTAGGTGTGGATCCTCTCTTCTACTCAAATTAATCTTGCCTGGGACTCAGATCTTTCAGTTACCTGAGGCAAGTGTCTTTGATACTCTTTCTAATTGTAGGATTCCATCTATAGGAGCACTTTCTTTGTAGTTGGTACTCCCACAGCGTCCCCTCTTACTGGGGTTTGGTGTGGACCAGACCTCTGGATCTTCAGCTTTCAGATCTACTTTTCAGTGCCTCACAGACTTTCATCTTCTATAACTCCTAAAATGATTGTCTTATTCCACCAGTATGTGTTTTTGGTTGTTTTAGAGATTCAGTGTACTCTTTCATTCAGTGTAGTCTTTAAGTGTCTGTACTTTCCATGGGCTCTTATTTTTTCCATACCTGCTCACACTTAATCTTGCTCAAGTGACAACATGGTCCAGGTTGCATTGTGCCATCCTTCATCCCCTGTCCTTCCCAACTGTCTTGCATTCTGAGCATCCAAAAGTGGGTATATAAATAAAGAGGATGCTGGGAGTTACTGGTAAAGAAGCATAACTCTGCATGACCTGGAAAATGGTAAACATTTGTTAGTAGCGTAGCTCAGCTCTAGCTTTCTGGACTTTTGTTGCATACCTTAAATCCCCTGAATGTGAGCACTATCTTGTCATCTTTTTTATATTCTTAATAGTAGGTTTCATTAAGTAGAACCAGCATCACTGGTGTTTGTGTCTCTGAGTTCTAATATTTTCTTCCCCTATCCTGATTGTCTTATGCCTCTCTTTGGTATGCCAATAAAATGAGATTCACTTGAAAAATCTGTCAGCACCATGGTCAGAGTCCCTGCCTTGTGGAGTAGGGTGGTAGCTGCATTTAAGGGAGCTATTCTTTCTCTTAGTGCTGATAATCCAGCAGGTTATTTTTAACAGCAAGATTAAACCAAAAGCAATGATACAGATAACAGGTCACACATGGAATCTCATCCAAGAAATATCTTCAGGATAAGATTGAACCTGGATATCCTGCCTAATTTGAAGGTTTGTTTTAGCCCTACCTCAAATGACTCAAGTAAACAGAGTAGACTCTATCTTACCATGGCAGTGTAAGAGGGATCCTTTAAAAAGAACATTCGAAGGAATCATACCTTATTCTCCTCAAATGAAATCTCCCAAAGTATTGTAGCTAAGTTCAACTGGTTATTGATAATAGCCTTATCCTCAAATAGGGTATGGTGTTTGAATCAAGATGGCATTAACAATGTAATAAAAGAGGTAGATAATTTTTTGTTTGTTTAAATGGCTCATGTATATAAGGTAGGCATTTTAAAAAGCAGATTAAGTAATTATAGAAGCGAGAAGGTGACAACTTTCAGAAAGAGAGGGAGTTGGAGTCAAACCACTAAAAATAAAGAGATAAAGTAGAAAAGTGGAGTACGGAAGACTAATCTCTGAAGTATCATGTCAAAGAGTGGCAAATACAGGTTTTAAAAATAATTGAATCTTGCAAAGTAAAGTTTTAGAATCAGTTTTGTCCCAGGTGATTTTCTTTAGTTGTCCTAAGTGCTCGTATTTTACCACATCAACTTTTACAAGTTACAGCTTACAGAAGCCAAGACTATAGTTTGCCTGTGATATTTAGCCACATATTTATCTCCCATATTGCAATTTTAAAACTGTGGAAAAGCTAAAAAAACTTTTTATAATTTCCAAAGGTTTGTATTACTTTGCTTTGTTATTTTATGTTCACCTTGTGTACTTCCAAGGATATTCTACCATGTTTGTGACAGAAAAAATACACATATAGTAACAGCAAGTCCTTTAAAATACAAAGAGAAGACTAGAAACAACAGCAAGGGAGTGGCAGCTAGAATTAAGATCATCTATTTCCTGAGAGGACAAAATTTCATTCTAGTGGACTAGAACTTACTTCTGAATCTGGTCTTTACTTAGAGTAGAAAAAGTAGGCATGTAGTTATAGTTCTAGAAAATACAAAAATGCTTAGTTTTTTGGGCTTCTCTTTTAAAAGGAAAAAGAATCCTTATTCCATGCAGATGACTTTTGAAAAATTATGTCAATCTTTTGTAAGCCTTTCTTGGCTCGTTGACCTCGGAATTTACTCTCTTTTCATCTTTTCTTCAGTGCCAGTGTTCCTCACCTTCCATTGAACCCTAATATACTGCAGCCACTCGCCTCTTTAGATGCTGCTTTCTCAAAGGGCCCTGGTGATCTTTGAATTTCTAAAGCCATTAGCCTCTTCTCAAATATGTCTTCTCTAAGGTTTACAAAGTAGTTTGCATCATTGAACCCCCTTCTCTCTTGAAACTTTCTTCCCTTGTCTTCTAGACCTCTGCTCTGTCTTGGATTCTCTGCCAGTCTTTGGTATCTTTCTTACTTTCTTAGTTTTTCTCTTTTCCCACCTAATACTTAAATATTGATAATCCAAGATTCATTTATTGACCACATTTCACTTTTCACAGGCCATTTTGTTTCCCATAGATCATCTGTGATTTTTGTCTTCAACTTCTCAAACACTTCCATCTTTTCTGCTACCAGCTAATTCTCTACCAGATATATCTCCTATAAATTGTCTTAATCTTCTTTTGTCTTCATACAACTCAGATCATTCAGACCCTCCTTACCTCCTTACTTAGCTGTTTAGACAGCTACCTCCAATTAGGTTTGTCTGCCTTTGTTTTTTTGTACATTCATTTTGCCAGTAAGTGAAACTCCAGTATGTGACTACTCATTTTCTGCCAATATGCCATGATTTTCCTGCTACTCATGTTGTTCCCTGTAACTGAAATGGTATTCCCTCTTTTTTAAATCTCTTGTCTCATCCAGTTTAAGCATTCTTTGTAATGCTTTACCTTGGTTATCTAGGTACAGTAATTCATGCTCTTGTGTTTTTGTGCTGCATTTTGTTCATTTCACTAGTATGACTATGTAGTTTCCCTTATTCAGGTAGAAATTTTGGGTTAGCAAGGATTGTTTTGTCATTGTGTTCATTGAATTAACCTAAAGAACATGGTAAGAAAATCAGTAGACTGGAAACTTTCTTTTGATTTTAGTGTTCTACAAATAAGACCAACATCTGTTTACTAATGAATTAATATTAGATAGAGTTAATAAGGTATACTAACCAGTAAGGCAGGCACAGGATTATGTAGGTTTTAAACCACATCTTTCCTCAATTTTGATTTTATTTTTTCCTTTAGTGTCTCTCAGAAGAGAGAAGTGTGCAGGAAGTACTACAGAAGCATTTCAATATCAGCAAAAACCTGCGGTCATTACACATGCTATTGGTTTGTATTAGTTTTGTTTTTATTGCTTGTTGATTTTTTGTGTGTTTTAATAGTTATGGGGTCTCACTTTGTGGCCCAAACTGGTTTCGAATTCCTGGCCTTAAGCCATCCTCCCACCTCTACCTCCCAAAGTGCTGACATTACATGCATCAGCCTCTGTGCTCCGCCTACGTGCTCAGCCTACCTACTACTATCATTTTCTATCTTTCACTAGATAATTAAGTTGTTATGGGAATTGATTAAACCTATAGGTAAATTTTGGGAGAATCAACATGCTTACTACATTGAGTGTTCCAAATCCTAGAATAGGCTTCATATCTCCTTTTATTTGATTTCTTGTCTGATTACTTTCATCAGCATTTTATTTTTACTAAACAGATTATTTAATGTGTGTACCTAAGTATTTAATTTTTGTTAAAACAATTGTAAATGGTGTTTTGAAGTTGTTTCCATTCTTTACATATGGAATATGTGATTGATTACATATATACAATATGATTCTATATATACAATATATAGAAATGTGACTGACTTTTATGTGTTGATCTTATAGTCTATGCTGAACTCACTTATTCTAGGAGGTTTTTTTTTCCTTTCCAATCTGTATACCTTTTATTTCTTATCTTGCCTTTTTGCAATGGCTAGAATTTCCAGTGTTATGTTGTATCAAAGAGTGAGAGTGGACATCCTTTCTTGTTCCCAGTCTTAGGAAGAAAGGATTCAAACTTTTACCATTAAGTATGATGTTAGCTATAGGTTTTTTTTATACGTGTTTGTTATTGAGTACAGGTAATCCTCATCTCTTTGTAACTTGCTGAGAGTTTATTATAAATGATTTTTGGATTTTGTCAAATGCTTATTCTTGATCATTTGACATGATCATATTTCTCTTTATGCTGTTGATATATTTGATTACATTATTTTTAGTGTTGAACTAGCCTTATATACCTGGAATAAATCCTACTTGGTCATGATGTTTTGCCAAGTAGTTATATCTTAAGCTTACATAATACCAATATCAAACAAGAAGTACTTAATTGTTCTGCAAATTAACTTTCTTCACCAAGAGTATTTGGTTTTAGTCTAATATTTCTAGAAAATTATGGCAAATATCTTTCAAAGAGAAGATAGTTTTGATTTTGTAGAAAGGTCATTTATAATAATAGAATAATAATGATAGTAGCTACCATTTATTGACTAGCACATAAGCCAACTGCTGTAGATACTAGTAGTACCTATATTATGTCTGACCATTGGAATAATCTTATTTTTTATCCTTACCCCTAAAGAAATTGAGGCTCCTTAAAGCTAAATAACTTGCCCAAGGTCACAGTACTAGTAGATAACAAAGCCAGGACTCAATCCAGAGCTCTCTGGCTTCAAGTTTGTGTCCTACTTGGCTGTATGGTTCACCCATGTTTATATATAAGTTCTCTTTCCTCAGCTGTTTTTGCCAAGGAAATTTAAATCTTTTTATCTTATATATTTTCCCTCTATTATGAAAAGGATACTGCCATTTTCAGCAACAGCTGTCTTTATCATGAAGTAATTTGGGGACTAATAATTTTTAGAAGAGGAATATATATATATCTCCATTTGGGAAAATATATCTGCCTCAATATTGTCAATAGTAACAGCCATTGTCTTGCCATTTTTCTATTACATTATTAATTCATGGTAATGAATTAAATAATGACTTTTTTGTCATATGGGATTCTTTGAGGGCTGCTTACACATATTCTTAGCTCATCCCATTATTGATTGTCATTGAGGAAGCTCATTATAGATTACAGATTTTCAGCCTCTCCAGTAACCAGAGAAATACTACAATTAAACTTTTTTTCTTGCCAATCTAGTGGGTGTCAAAGGTTATGCTTGATGGTAACGTGTCTGTGACTATTAATATTTATTGCTGCTGCCAAGGTAAATATATGCGCTTTGGAGAACAATTTAGCAAATTAGGTAACTGGAGAAACATACTAATTAGAGAAACTCTAGTTACCTAATACACAGGAAGACATGTCCAAGATTGTTTATTGCAGGCTTGTTTATGACTGGGGGGAAAAAAAAGGAAGAAGAAATGACAGATGTCTATCAATAGGAAATTAGGAAATGAATAATTGCAGGTCTATACAAATAAATATAACGAATGAATAAACCAGAACTGATACTGCCTCAACATAGATAAAATCTCATAGTTCAGTGAAGAGAGTTGTGAAGGTACAATATTTATATAAAATTTGAAAATTACTCTGTGTTGTGTAATAAATGTATATGTAGTAGTATACTGTATTAGATTGGTGCAAAAGTTGTCAATACTTTCAATGCCAAAAATGGCAATTACTTTTGCACTGACCTAATAGTGTAGACATATTTGGTTGTTTTATGTGGGGAAGAGTAGAATCCAATCTGGAGGAGATGGGCTTCAACTCTAAGATCATATTTCTTGAGCAGGGAAAGTATCATGGATTTTCAATTTATTATTCTCTGTTGCCTTTGTATATGTTAAAAAAAATTCCTTTGCCTTTGTGTCCTCATAGCTTAGCTCCCACATATCAGCATACGATGTTTGGTTTTCCATTCCTGAGTTACTTCACTTAGAATAATAGTCTCGTCTCATCCAGATCACTGCAAATGGTATTAATTCATTCCTTTTTATGGCTGTGTAGTATTTATTGTGTATATATATATATATACACACACACACACATACACACCACAGTTTCTTTATCCATTTGATTGACGGCCATTTGGGTTGCTTCTGTGATTTTGCAGTTGTGAATTGTGCTGCTATAAACATGCGTGTGCAAGTATCTTTTTCAAATAATGACTTTTCCTCTGGGTAGATGCCCAGTAGTGTGATTGCTGGATCAAATGATAGTTCCACTTTTAGTTCTTTAAGGAATGTCCACATGGTTTTCCAGCAGGACAAGGGATAAAAGACTACAAATATGGTGTAGTGCTTACTGCTTAGGTGATGGGTGCGCCATAGTTTCAAATCACCACTAAAGAACTTCCTCATGTAACCAAATACCACCTGTACCCCCAATAACTTATGGAAAAATTAAAATTAAAAAAAAAAATTCATAATTAAAGGAAAAAGGAAAGGAGAGACAAAGGGAGGGAACACTAGCCAACTGGGTCCAAACCAGCAGGAGAATGAAGGACAGGGACTGCCAAACTCTTTGCCCAGCTAATCACCTGTGCCCTGGTTAAGGTGGAGGAGAGAGTTTCTTGGATATTTATGTCCCAAATATTGCATGGCACATACTAAGAAACTATTTATTGTTTCTTTGAAATTGAAATGTAACCAGAGGTCATGCATTTTTATCTGCTCAGTCTTCTAACCCTAAATGACCAAATATAACTTTTATGAAAAATACAAATAAAGAAAAAAGGAAATTTTTAAATGCTTGAGTAGCAACTCTGGTCCAGGACCTCTGTTCATTTCTGGAGAACTAAAGAACAAGCACAAGAGAAGTAGACTCTGTTTTCAAGGAGAGTTATTCCTGAGTATAAATGTGCTATTTTTTTTTCTTTTTTGCACCATTGAATGTAAAATAGCTAACTTCTGTCTAGCTGAACACTAACCTGGCTGGATGACTGGGTGGTGAAAAAGTTTACAAGTAAGGCATAGATCTGCCTTTTGGGCTTGTGTTTGGGCTTTTCTTAGTAAGTATTCTTACTTATTTATAGTTTCTTCTCCTTGGTCTACTCCTCTTTAAGTATTGTTCTTCCAAGCATTAAGTAAACAAGATATGGAAGTAGGATGGGTTAAAGAGAGCAGCAAGAACTGTTTTTATGCTTTACATTTGCAGAGTTATATGATATATAAATTCAAATACTGTATTTTAATAGGACTGAATTTGAGAATACCTCCCTAAGCATTAATATTTACTCTCCCTTAAGAATTGAATATACAGATTCAGAAGTTTTACACAGTAGTGTCTCCAAAATGCCCATGTAAATACGTAATTGTTTTTCTGATCCACATTTCCCTAGATGCTTTCTTTAAATCGAGTAACAGCCTCACACCCATTTATGACTGCTGTAGATCTAATGGAAGCAAGCCAGCTGTGTAGCATGGACTCAAAAGCAAATATTGTACATGGTGAGAACCCAGCTTTATTAATTTGTTTTTTAAATTGTGGTTTTTTAAAAGTTTGAATTTAGATAATGGAATGTTTCTTAAAATTACAATTAACATGGGCATAATGCTTTATAAAATACTTTTGTCTCCATATAGCCTTTTACTTAGTCCTTTTAAAGGTACTATCACTTCCATTTGAAGTAATAAAAAAAAAAAATTGATGCTCTGCCTCTTTTGCCACATTGGAAATCCAGGTAAAACTATGTTGCTGATGTTTTCATTGTGTCAAGAGATACTGAAGAGCATTCACTGGGTTTCAGCCATTTTGGGTTCATTATTTCCTTTTGCAAATGTAATGAACCTTTTCCTCTCCAAGGGAAAAAAGGAAAACACAAATTTGAATATAATTTCCAGGAATTTAGGAAGTCTCTGAATAAATCCTACCCAAAGGCCCCATGTGATTTAAAGTCACATAACAATTGAAGTTTCTGTTATATACTGTGGACCATATGGTGAGTGCTTGATAAATTGTCTCTAATCTTTGTGACATTTCCAGAAGTTTAAAAATATCTTTTAAGTTATGAAGAACTAGGCTCAGGGAGGTTAGTAACTTAGTTAAATTTATATAGATAATAGTGATTGGAACACACTGAAATCTACAAGAATCTTGACCTTCTTCACTCTTCAAAACCATAGATCTTTCACTATATTGTACTCTTTGGAGAACAGTTATTTCAGTCTTATGTGTCACTAAACTAATAGCTTTTTTCCCTTTTACTATAGGTCTATCAGTCTTGGAAATCTGTCTTATAATAGCAATGAAACATTTAAATGACATCTATGAGGAGGAGCCATTTAATTTTCAAATGGTCTATAATGGTGAGATGAGACTTAAGTAGCTTTTTTCTGATTCTTACCCACTGCTTATGTGAAGATACAATATTGTCATTGCTTTCTATCCAGAGTTTCAGAAGTTTGTTCAAAGGAAAGCGCATTCTGTTTATAATTTTGAAAAACCTGTTGTCATGAAGGTAAGATTTAGTTTGCTGTTATTTTTCTACAGACAAGTATATTTTTTACATCCAATTTGATTATGTATTAAAATTGCACTTTCATCAATTTTTAAACATTAAGTATTTATCATAGAGTTTTTTTCAAAACAAGAAAATTATCTAAAAATGAAGTATTTTCAAGAAATCTGAGGAGGCAACCAATTGTTTTAGTTTGTGGAAGTATACTGCCCTCTGCTGTCTGTTCGTAGCACTTGCATCCTGAAAACAACTATTCAGTATAGTGTGTGATAAAACCTTTCCCTTTCCAACCCAAGGATTGGCTTTTATAATCTGAGCAGTAAAATGAGAAAAAAATGAAAGAGCCATTAAGAAACTTAAAAGACAAAATCTCACTGGCCTCTGAGGGCATACAGAGAAAGTGTTATTTGGGGAGTGAGTCATGAGTTTTAGAACTTCAGGACTTTGTATAGATTACCATTGTCCACTACAAAGGTAATGTGAGCCACGTAATATAGTTTTAGATTTTCTAATACCTGTGAGAAAATTTAAAAGTTGTAATTTAAATTATATATTTAATTCAACATATCATAAATGTGTCAATCTATAATCATTATAGAAAAACAGTACTTTGTTTTACGTTCTTTTGAATTAAGTCTTTAACGTTTGGTATGCATTTATACTTACAGCACATCTCAGTTGCTTAAATATTCATTGGAAATTCTTGCTGCTTAGATTCCATAAAATTTATAGCTGAGAAAGTAAATTTACATTTTGAAATTGTTCTAAACATGCTCAGAATTTTCTAATAGAACTAAGTATCCATTTTTAAGTTTAAATAACAATTGAGTCCCACATCGAACTGCTCAGTAGCCTAGTGTGACAGTGCAGCTCTTGAGGATTTTATGGAAAGAAACCTTTTTTAAAACAGTGGACCCCTGAGTCCTTTGGTATCCCTTATAGGCCCTAGTAATCAGAATTTCATTTCTTGTAGTAACAAAAATGAGTACAGAGCATTGCCATTTCTTCAAAGAAACAGGAAAAGTATTTTACAACACTGGAGGATTTTTTTCCCACTAATAGTCTTAGTTTGTGAGAGTTGTGAAAATGAAGTTTACCCAAGCATTTAAATTATTATTAATAACTTGTAGTTGCTCATTTCTGCATTTTCAATAAGGAATTATTTTGCAGTTTAGAAATATTTTAAATCTGTAGAGTTCTATTCAGCTCTAACACCTGCAGCCTCCAGTATTTTCTCATTTTCAGATATGAATGGTATCTGAGCTGTTTCTCTATCAGAAGAACTTATGTGATACATACAGAATATGTTCCAGTGATGATTTTTACAGTGAGTTGTAAGAATATAATAGAATGCTCAGGAATCTATTTCACTGTGTCATTATTAATGGTTAGTATATCATGATTTAATGGTTTCTATTTTTTTCATAACATACCTAACACAACACTCAAGGTTAGAAAAGACATAATACGTGAATATTAAGAATAAGAGGAAGCAGACAGGAAAGAACCCTATTAAGATGGGGAAGACAGAAGAAGGGAGCGTCTTCCACGGAAGAAGGCTGTGACAGCCTCGGTCAGACTTCTTAGAGAAATAGGAGCCTGTCCTCTCTCCTCCATGTCCATACTACCCCGCTGAATCTTTTTCTTACAGGATCAGCTGAATATGCCTAAGTGACTCAAGGGTCTTTTTCTGCCTCCCTTTTTGTTAGTTGTGTTAACCTTTTACATAGCAAAGCCTTACAAAGGTGGAGACAAACTATAAATGTAAATCTGAGTAGCTTAGGTAATCAATCAGAAAGTCTTATCTGATTCTTAGGTTTTTATAGAGAACTGGAAACACTATTAATTAAAGTACTAGAAGGAGCTATGATTATGAGGCTAGGAAGAAAACCATATTGTATATACTGAATTAAAGTTTTCCATGTTTACATTCAACAATACATGGACAAGTAAGTGTGCACTAACACTCTTACCTGATAATATGAGTTTTTATGGAGTTGTGAGAGTTTTCTGAATTCTGTTGATTGCTGTTAAATTTTGTTTCCTGCTACTCTGTTCTGCAGCTGACCAAAATGCTAACTGTTCTCTGGGTTTACTTTGTTACTCTCCTCTCCTATTCAACCTATTTCTTTCATCTTTCAGGCTTTTGAACACCTGCAACAATTAGAATTAATAAAGCCCGTGGAAAGAACTTCAGGAAATTCACAGAGAGAGTACCAGCTGATGAAACTGCTTTTGGATAATACTCAAATTATGAATGCTCTGCAGAAATATCCCAACTGTCCTACAGATGTGAGGCAGTGGGCAACATCGTCACTCAGCTGGTTATGAATATCACCAGTGACTTCAACTTTGGCATTTCATTCATACTTCTCTAGAGAATAAAAAACGATTGTCCTTTAACATGATATGCTAAACATTTTATAAATATTTTTGTACTTGTGTGAGACTTGAACGTGTACTGTCTTGGCTGTGTCTTGCCTCTTAGTCATGAATAGTTACATGATTTATAATTTCAGTGATTGAGATTACTTTGTAAGTAGCAGTTCAGAGGAATAAAATATGACTGCTTTAGGGACTAGAACATGTGCTTTTTTCACACACACACACACACACACACACACACACACACACACATCTATTTGAAGAACTCACTCACTTCAACCTAACAGTTAATCTCTTTACAAGCCTTCAACCAAAGGAGTAAAAAAAAACAATGGTAAGAATTGAAGAAGTGTAATAAATAACCAACCACCTTTGGTACAGTAGGGATGCTGCAGGGTTTTTCTCTGTCCACATGCAAATTATGGATTCTATCCCAGACCCAGGTTTTCTAGTTCAGGGGACTAACCAGCTTAGTCAGAGGGTGGTTCACCTGGAAGAAAAAAGCCAGGGAATTTGAAGATTTTTCTTCTAGACAGACACCTCAAAATCTGGTACTCATACCATCCACATCAGAATCCCTTTTAAGATTTTCTAAAATTACAGATTATTGAGCCTACCATAGGTCAAAAGGATTGGAATTTGCCTTCTAAACAAGTATAGTCATGGCACCACATAAGATTTTGGTCAGTGACATTGTATATATGAGGGTGGTCTCATAAGATTATAAAATACATTATTTTTACTTTACCTTTTCTATGTCTAAATATACAAATGCTTACCATTGTTACAGTTGCCTACAGTATGATTACAGTAACATCCTGTACAGTGTTTTAGCCTAAGAGTAATAGGCTAGGCTATACGTATAGCTTAGTTGTGTAACAGGCTATATACATTTGGGGGTTGTGTAAGTAAGTATATTCTGTGATGTTCATACAATAATGAAATCACCTAAAGACACATTTCTCACAACATATCCCCATCACAAAGTGACATATGATTGTACCAGAGATTTCTGGAAAAGCACTCTCAAATGTAGTAAGACATGTATGGCAATGTTAACTAAACGGTCTGTATCATCAAAAAATCCCTATAAGGAATGTGGAAATGTCAATCAAAGCATTGTCTTAAGTTTCAGGATCCATGAATTGACAGGCATATATTTAAAATGAAATTTAATAAGCACTTCTTAGGGACTTCATTTGTTCAAGAATATTTGCATATTGTGTGGCATGGGAGGTTTACAAAAGACTGTCCCTATGCTTGTGCAGCATACAAGCCATTTAACTGTTTTAGAGGCCCTGTGAGATGCAGGCACTGTTATTCACAGATCAGAAAACTAACACAGTAGTGGCAATGCTGGGAATGCCCAACAGGCTTGGAATTCAACTCAGTTTTAAACACCAAAGCCAGTGCTATTAAGACCTGAAGTTTGACAGTGGATTCTTTCCCAAGTAGTTTTTAAAGTATGCTCTAAGGAACAATATGTTTTAATGAAGTACTGGATGCAAAGTGGAATAAAAGATTTCTGTCCATAAAAGTAGCTCATCAGTAGTTACAGCTTACTTACTCTTACATAGTCTTTCCTTCCCTGCAAAAAGTTAAGCCTTCTAAGTCTTCAGATCCCTGTCATTTACTTTTCAGCAGTTCCATTCAGGCTAAGGCTTGTATACTGATTCTGTGCCATAGTCTACACGTTTCACCAAAATACTTTTAACGTGGTAACATCACTATTATACACTAGAAGCAAGAATTTTACATTTACGCTCTTAATTGACCATTTAAAAAATTTTCTAAACTATTTGAGGGAAGTATTTTGTCTTAAAGGGTAACATCCTCATTAAAGGACTTGAGGATTGTGATTTCTTGTTAAGATATAACTTAAAAGCTGACAGCCCTCATCTCTCTCCTTGGCTACATAAAAGCTGCAGAAGATCCATCAATAACCAGGTATACAGATGTTAAAACTAAGTAAGTAGCAATTATTAGGTAAACATGAAACAGTTATAAAGCAAATGAAAAAAACAGATGATTAGGAAAAGTTACACAGATGAAGTATATGCCTATTATACTCCCAAGGCATTTTTATGGGGAGGAGCAGTACTGATTGTTGGCCTTTCCATATTCCCCCATACAAAAAAGCTTACATGTGTTTTGCAAGAGTTTTGAGCTAACTAACTTCGTCTCTTAAATTGCTTAAACTGTCATCAATAAAAACATCTGAAAAACCCTAGTTTAAAAAGTGGTTCAAGAATAATGTAAACTTCTTATACATATGGCTTAAAGATATTTGCTTCATTTACTAGAGGAGGAAAAATAGAACAAACACTCATGATCCCATATTATATACTTGCAGAAAAAAACAGGAAGTATGATTTGACAGTATAATAACCTGTGCCCAACACACAAGAAATACAGAATAAAGCGAAAATAGCTGCTTACCAATCTGAAGTAATCATCAGATTGAAAAGCAGGTGAAGGAGGAATATTTCAGTGTGTTTTTACACTTGTGTTCCCTCCAAGTGGACCACCAGAAACAAAACTCCTCTTGTTAAAAAGACTGATTCTCATGCATGTGAAAGGCTCTGGGAAATTTTAATACCTGTTTGGTCCAAACTTCTTAACTATATCACAATGTTATGTATGTTGAAAATGTAATAATACCTGTTAATGTCCTAATGAATCACTGTTTTGCAGAAAACACTGTAAAACACTTCAGTCTTTCTGTAGAGTTTCCATGCCTATTTCCCCATGGTTTTCATTCTCATTTGGTTTAGAAAGCAATTCAGTTTCTAACCTAAGTGCTGCCCCTTCCTTCACCTTTACCCTAGAAAATCTGAGAATCAACTGGTGTGTGCTGTGTGACACAATACCAGCAAACCTCTGGCTTCCTAATACTGGCAAGACCAACACACATACTTGAGTGGGAATATAATTTGTTTAGATGACAATAGAGGGAAATGCCATAATTAACAAATCATCTCCCTTCACTCACCACTATCCTCATTCCTGAGTTCTCAAGGTGCAAGCCTCACTGTAAGTTACAAAGCTACTATTCCCCTCTTTAAGAACACATAGCTAAAGAAAAACTGCATATGCAAATAATACCATATTCATTTTTTTATTTAACTTGGGGATGGAATGGGGATAGCATACACTTTATTTGTACAATATTTAACAATCACTTATCCAAGGTGGGGTTTTATGGGGATATTAAGCTTTCTGTTCAATACTTGCAGAAAAAATAGCAAGTACGATTTGACAGTAGTACAATAACCTGTGCCCAAAACACAAGAAATAACAGAGTAAAGCGAAAATAACTGCTCACCAATATTCTCAGAGGTAACAAAATGGGATATGGGTTGAGACTGCATAAAAAACGTACTGCTGGTTGAATATCTGAGGTAAATGATGTTCAATCAAGATGCTACTTGTATCATTTTGCCCATAAATTGATAATTTTATGCACATCATACCAAATGTTTCCAAAAAGTAATTTTTCAAAAATGTAAAAAAGAGAAACTGGAAAGTACCTGTGATGAAGCTTCTTTCTTTCAAAAAAAAAAAAAATAACCACCAGTAATCAATTTATTCCACTAAACAACCATCTGGCCAAGGTTTTTTTCCCTACCACCTGCATTTTACTTAAATGTAGCTGTTACTTCTTAGGAGTGAGGAAACACAACAGAAGAGATTCTTTCTAAATTTCATGATGAGATTCTATTTTTAAATTCCAAAGGTGTTGGTTTTTTCCTGATTGTATTTTCAAAATATCGCCATGAAAGACAGTGCAAGTTCATGGGACTAACAATCGTGAGGCACAGTCTCTTTTCTGGAATTCACAAGGTACCTAGAATTCAAACAAGAATCACACATCACATGCTAAAAAACTTCTAGCATCTAAAATACATACAAGAGCTGTGCAGGGCATAGACTTCAAATAAAGCCGAACACTCGTTAATCCATCAGTCCTATGGCAAGTTGATCATAAAGCATTCCTTACGTGGAGATCTGGGCAAGGTAAAGAGTATAAGTTAGAGCAGCAGCAGTTCTGATGGGTATCAGAAAGGCAAAATACAAGACGAGTCATGAGGAGCACCATACACATGAGGAAAGAGTTATTTGAGGGGTCTCAGATTGCCCCAAAATGGATCACCATTTTTCTCATTCTTTGATTTTTCTTCTTTTCCAGTATCACTAGTTCAAACATTTTATTAACTTGCCCACTCTGCACTGACTGTAAACCAAACACTAAATACCCTGCAAAAGAAAGTTTTAACAAGACTAGGTATAAGGATAGGTAGTCACTGGAACATTCTTATTTTACTGCTTATAAAAAGTTTTTCTATTAATAATAGTTCTCAAAAGAATACAAGTTTTAAAATTGGTTAGCTACAATTAAGTACAATACCCAGGATTTCTAAAAATTTTTTTCTAACTTGAAAACATTTTATATTGTGAATAACTGGTTTTAAAAAATGTATCTCTAGTACTCACATAAGCCAAACATTCATCATCGTATCCCTTGTTTATTTTTGTTTTGATTTTTTTTAACTTTTAAAAAGAAAGTTAAATGTTCACAACAGGTAGAAATTCATCTTCAGGAAATTAACAATTTTCTTCTATGCACAATCTCAGTATTTTCCCTTATTGATTAGTTTTTAAATGGAATCAAAAACCAGATCAATAAATTGAGAGACCAAGTACTTTGTGAAATAAAGAGGTGAACTCAACATTGAAAAGGCAATTGTTAGGAATACAATGAGACCATGGGGACACATGTGACAGTTCTGAATGGTCTGCGGCACACAGACACTGTTACTCTTCTTTTCCTCCCTGCTTAAAGTCTGTTGACCTATGTATTGTTTATAAATAACATAATTTATTATTCCCAGAGATTAGGTACATATTATATGTAAAATGTAGTGTAATATGTGGTTAAATAACCATTTGAAGACAACACATTCACAGTGAGCTCCTGACAGTGACATGTAAAAAATTCTTTTATAAAATTAGTGTATGGATTTTAAAATGACCTGACAGAAATATATAGCATAATACTGGCTATTTGTTGATCAGTAATCTGGAAATTCAGGAAATTAATATATTACTTTGGCCTATATAAATCTGAGGAAGAATCCAATTGTATTTTAACGTAATAATTGTTTTGAAAAGCACTTTGGCACCTGCCTACCATCAATTCCATTTGCTTAGCAAGGATAAGGCATGAACTATCCTAAATTAATATCAGTGTTAGTTGTAAAAGCAATTTTGGGGAGGAGGCTAGGCTATGTTATCTATATCAACATTGGTTACCTCTAAATGTCATTGCATATTTTAAGTTATACGTTTAATTTATTATCCCTGATTTGTTTTAAAGCAGTAACATCTGAAATCTGCTTAAAGTTTAATATCTCTATCCTAGGATAATTCTTTACATATCACAGACATTAAATATGACTCTGACAAGATGGCACCAAGCAGAAGTAGTGATAAAATTACAAGTCTCAAAGCAGACAGTGAGGAATTCTGGGTAATGACACTTCCTGAGGTGATCCTAAAACAGTGATAAAGAATGTCCCACACACTGTTTGGTGAAAAGAAATACACTACAATTTTACATATATAAATAGAAAAAACTCTATTTTAAAAGATAAAATGAAGAGCTTTCCAGTGTCACAGCTCACTTAAAAAATTTTTAAATCATGCTTTAAATTTTCAAATATTCCCCAAACACAGCACGCCTAAAGAAAATACTTAGGTAAGTATGTAAATTTTGGGAACTGGATATAAGATGGGGCTTTAAAACATGGGAAGAAGGGGAAAATGACACCATCTTTTCAAAAAACAGCACTTTTTTCCCTACATAACAAGCCAGCACAAGAAATGCTAAAACACTGCTTTACGAATGGCCACTTACTATTGGCACTAAGCATAGCTTACCTTTTTTTTCCTTAAATAACACAGTGAATTTGTTACAAAACATGGATCGATTTATTATTCAAATTTTGTTAGTGTTTTCAATTCTATAATTTAGCAACCATGGAACTGAGGTATACCTTGTTGAGGGAGGTTAAAGTAATGCTTGGAAGCCTCTTTACTGTACCCCACTTTGATGACGTTATGTACACAGAACAGCAGCACACTAAACATTCACAAGCTGTGTCATATTGGCATTACAATAGTCATTTATAGAAACAACAACAGCAAATGCAATAAAAACAAGTTACCCTTTTTAAAATCTGAAATGAAAAGTTTTCGATTTAAAAAAAATAGCAGTAGTTCATTTAAGGAATTAGTGTCTTCTGACAGACAATAAGAATCTGATGTCAGTTTTCAAACACTCCATTAGCCAGGTCCAAAAGATCCTTGATTTGGAGAGGGCTACATTCTTCATGTACACTTTTTCAAAAGTTTTTTATAGAGTTTGCAAGTTTTCTCTTAGTCTCACGTCCTTCACATCTGTGCTGTCGGCAATGTAATAAGTCTCCCAGAGCAACATGTTTCAACAAAGGGTCTTCTTTCTTAACATTTCCAAGAGACATCCTACTCATTTTACACAGAAAATAAACTGTAAGCAGTTTCGTTAGCTTAGCAGCTCCAGTTCAGAGTCCCATTTCTTAGTGTGCACAGATGGCGCAACCATCATAGACTGGATTCTTTGGGAGGAAAGTCAACATTTGTCACCATTGTGACCACTGTTACAATGTCCTCTGTGGTAATAATATTTGTTAGTCTCTGCATCTGGGTAATTCTTTCACCTACACATCCAGCTGATAACCGGGCTTCTGCGTCGTGATCCCAACATTCTTCAATGGTTTCACAGAGCATTGCCATTCCCTAAAAGGAGAAAAACATACTCAAATGCCACAGGAATTTCTGTTTTCTATTAGGAAATAGAACAAAATTTTCATGAAGAAATTGCTATTTTTCTGGGTCAAAGAAGTTTCTGTCAATGATCACTTTTATTGAATACCATGTGCAGAATCATGAAGAAAAGCACAAATAGAACCTTTCTTTTTAAAGCATGAGACTATCACAACAGGATTTTTTTTAATTCCAAAAACATCTCTATCCATTGTTCATAAACCAGGTTATTTCAATGCTAACCTTTCAACTGGACTCAAAAATCAAGGATAAAGGGGGACCTACCAATTTTTATTGTTTTCTTAATATCATCAGCATTTCTATCTTACAATTCAACAGAAGATTAAAAAACCACCCTTGAGATTTCTCTACCTGGTTTTAGCCATGTTTCTAGTTATATTTAGACCAAAAAACAAAAACAAAAAAACCAGGGCAATACTGTTGTGTGTCTGGTCTTTCATTTTAAAGCATTCTTAAGACATGAAAGTCTTCTAAGCCCAAATCAAAAGGCTACAACAAACTCCCATGGAAGGAGAAAACCTGGTTCTTCATAAACTTTTTAAAATGTCATTATATTGGAAGTGGTGATCAGCAAAGTTACCCACCCAACCACAGGTTCTGAGTCAGGCATGCCTTTTCTTCCCTGGGAAACTTTCTAAATAAATGACACACTCTTTTGCACAGGACCATTGAGACAAAAGCCCTCTAAAGCTCTATAACTTTACAATCACTGCCTCTAGAATTCTAGAATATCCTGTGTGAAGATCACCTCCCAGAAAATACTTGCAGAAGAAAGAGAAATGTGCAGAGATAAATAATTCCTCTGAAAAGTGTTTCATTGGAATTTTAAATGAAAAGCTAACTGGATAACTTACAGCATGTTTCTGCCAATAATCTCTTAAAACAGGCCTCTTTTTTTTATGCACAACAACTTCCTGCATGTCTTCAAGAGATGGATGCTGGCCAATTTCCTCCTCAAATGGCAACATGTATTCATCTACAGGTCCTGAAATGTAAGAAAAGAAAAATAAATCATTTTCATTAAAATCTTCCTGACTTTCAAACTGGTACAAACTTTCTAAAATATACTCTGTCACCTTTTCTCAACCATTTACATGCTATGAGGACAGAGGAGAAACAAGACTCTCAACTGTACTTATACCATTATACCATAGTGTGATCAAACTAATGTATGGGAAATGAAAAGGTCTATAATTTGGCATGTAACTAACTCCCTTAAAGACTGCATAAGGAGCTTTCTTATCTAGGTATAAAGAATGCCTACTTCCATCTGCAGATAGGACATAAGGAACAATCAGTATTTGTAAATCAAAGTTATGTAATATCCCTTTAAGGTACCCAATCCTTACAATTCACATCAGAATGTTAATAGTGGTGCTTCCATCTCTGGAGGCTCTGGGTTCAATCTATCACATACATGTTTATTCTAGTACATATTCAAACCCTCTGCATGCCCCACATAAGGAATTATGCACCTCAGAGTCATACCTCTTCCGTACACTCCCCCCACAACAGCTGCTAAAAACTACATTTATTTTTTAGAAAATCACAAACAGGCTCTTCAACTAGGGATCCCAACAAGTCAGGATGTGCCTTCACAGACAAGATTAAACAACATAAATAATTCCTTTTTTCTTAGGCCTACTCAGATAAATAGAAAAATATATTTAGGAGTTAATAATAACTAATATCCAGTGAGTACCTACCCTGATTAGGAACTTTACATGTATTACTTACTTCACAGGGTTAAGATGGCACTACCTCTATTTACAGATAAGCTCAGGAAAGTTACATAATTTGCACAAAGACATACAGACACAGGCCATCACTGAGTAATATCAGTGACCAGATGTACGTGTACATAAACACAAACCTTGTGAAGCTCTTAAAATGCACTAAATACTCCTGGAGAGAATACAATGAATCATGAAGGGGTCATCTAACTCAACTCTCTTCAAATGTAAGAATTCTTGATGGCTGGACAGTTGGTCTCTGCTCGAGCACTTCCAATGACAGAGTACTGACATTCTAAGGTGTCTATTTAACACTTACGTGGTCTACAGGCCAGCAACATTGCCATCAACTGGTAGCTTAGCTTTTAAGCAATGTAGAATTACAGGTTTCAATTCAGACCTACTGAGTCAGAATGTAAATTTTAACAAGATTCCTAAGAGTCTGGTATGCACATTAAAGTTTTAGAATAACTTCATTTAACGAACAAGTAGCCATCAACAAATTTGAAATAATCTACTTTAGCAATCAATGCTCACTACTGTCCTCTCTACCCCAATTTCTGACTTAAGAGTTGGGTTCTGACATAACAGTTGGGTTCTGACTTAAGAGTCAGAAATGCCTGACTGAAATTATTTCCTGGTATATACAAGGCATATAAGAAAAGTATCCAGCCTTTTTTTTTCCCAAAAGAACTTCTCTGATAACTCCTTTCCCCACAAACAAAGCAATTTCTCCTCTAAACTCCTAAAACACATGCTTATATTTCTTAAGTACTGCACTCATCCAAAAGCATTTACTAAATACCTGTGTACTGGGTAGTGGGCTAGACAATGCACACTTGACTTACTCCAGAGTAAATTGTCCAGGATGTACTTTATTGTCTTAACTAAACTGTATATTACTTGGGAATAGGGTCTCGTGTCTAATAAATCACCTAATCCAATGATTTGCTACGGAGAGTTCATTATTAATAAAGTTCTTATAAAATATATTTTCCTATAACATCTGCCATCTAACCTACTTCTTCCATAAATACACATAATAAATGTAATTCTTCATCCACTTTGAGTGAAAATACTCTGAATTCTTATTCTTCTTCCTAAAGAGTTCTAAAATTATTCCCAAATTGCTTCAACCTTTCTTAGGTTTGGGATTGACTCCCAAGCCAATCCCTCAATCCTAGAAGAATCCCTATAGAGTGCCCATTTCTGAGCACTCTATTAAATTCCCTTTAAAAGTATAGTGCCCCATATTGAATTCTATATTCAAGTGGCAGTCTGTCCTACAATAAGAGCTTGTTACTGTACTCAGAAAATAAAATATTCTTAGTAACATAGGTTACATTGGTTATATAACTTATAAAATATTCACAATTTCTTCTATGCTCTTTGACAATCAAGGGAAGTTTTCAGGCAACAATAAATTAAAATTTAAGAAACAGATCAAGCTCATTTACATCTGTTTGGGAGTAACAGTAGACAAGTTTGTTTTTTTAACCAGAAAAATAAATAAATAAAAGCAAACATCTGTAAGAACTTGGACTTCAATAACAAGAACACAGAATAGAAACCCTTTAGCCTGGGGGGCAGGTTAAACGGTCTGTGTTGTTACTGAAGTTGACCTTACCAAAGCAGACCTCTCCCTATGTCTGGATCAGAGTTTCAAATCTAGGCTTCACCATTCACCAGCTTGAGGCTAAAGTAGTCAAACTACTTAATTTCTCTGCATCTCAATTTCCTCATCTGTAAAGTGTAATATCTACCTCTGAAGCTGTTTTAGGAAATAATCTCAAGGTATGTGAAGTGTCCAGCAACATGGCTAGTAATGGTAAAGGATCAATACCCCTGCCTCCTGAATTCTCTACCGCCTCTTGGAATCTATTTAAAAAAAAAAAAAAAAAAAAAAGCACTGTACTTTAAAATATTACCTTTGAATGTATCATCCCTTTTCATACATGTGTGGTAGGCATATATATCTTTTTTAAAATTATTTTTTCCCTTACCATCTGCAGCAGTACAGCGAGAAGCCAGTTCCCACAGGACTAATCCCATGGCGTACATATCTATCCTCAAAAATGCATCCCTTTGGAAGTTTATAGCACCCTCTAATACCTCTGGAGCCATATACCTCCGGGTACCAACCTGAAAAAGATGTTAAAAACAAAGAGTACTCATTCATTAACTTTATGAACTAACACTGTATGATTTTGTAAGAATCAAAACCAAATATGGTCTATTACCAGGGTAAGTATACCAGACTATAGTATATAAATAGTAAGATCCTTTCTGCGTATACTTAAAAAATATATCAACAGACACTATGCTAGTACAGATTTGGAAGTTTTTTTTTTTTTTTTTTTGTTCCCCTTTCTAGATGAAATCACAAAAAACTGAACTGAACTGATTGTCAGCTGGGAGAAGGACGCTGCATACTTTTCAATTGTACCTTTGCATACTGTTTGAAATGTAGATTAAAAAACAACAACAAAAAAAAACATTCTTTTTGAGGTCTTTTCTCTGTATTTAAAAAAAACTAATAAAATGTTATAAAAATAATTAGCCAAGTAAAGGACACATTGATATTAAAAAGTTCTATTTGTACAAAATCTATGTATTTGTTTATTCATGAATTCTTCTGTCTTGGAGTCCTTTATTTATATCTGTCCCCAACAATTTGGTATTTCTTAGTACTGTAACTATGGTTACTAAGCTAGTGCAGCTAGCTTTGGTTGGTGCTTGACAACATTCATATATAAATGCTTAAAAATATTTGTGAGATAGCTGGGTACATCACAACACACTTGTGATGTATTAGGACTAGAGAGTAGTCTAGATATTGGTACGTCCATAAAGCTCCATCCTTAGGTGGCTGTAATCTCTACTCTAGACTAAAAGTTGGGCAATTTATGCAAATATACATGTAACAGATTTTTTAAGAATAAAGACAAATCACTAAGACTAAAGTTCAAGGAGAATACATTAAAGAGAAAAAGTAGCTCTACTTTTTAAAAATTTACTACTCTGAATATTTTAATTTTACTGTCAGTGAGTGTTTCCCTAAAGCCTACTTTTCTCTTAAAGATAAATCTATGCCATCCAAAGTACCTACCTTTTTTATTATAAGATTATGGTTTATTTACCATGTTGATATAAAATGTCGCCTCGTTTATATGTGTTCTTCCTTCGTACTGTATAAAATGTGCAATACATGCAAGTCCCTCCAAATAGTTTTGAAATTTTCTGGTCCACGAAATCTAAAGTCAATGAGTCATTTGCCATAGGCAATTAATTTTTAACTCATCATAGAATCCAATTGTTAAGGACATGAATGACATGAATGAGTCAAATTTTTTTCTCAAAAAATAGGGGAGGGAGGGCTTATGAGGTACCAAATTAAGAACATGTTCCCAGAATTTAGTCTTATGATAGTCAATTATTCAATTATCTTAGAAATTTGTCCTCAGGCTTCCTACACAATCTTGGTAGTATTCTCCACAAAACTGCCTCCATTCCCATACACATTTGCAGTCGACTTTTCTAGAGCTATACGGCTACTGACCATTACCCCAAACTAAATTCTTAAACCATTAGTCAATACTGCCAAAATTTGTTGTGCCATGATTGTTTAAAACCATGTCCTCAAGAACTAATAGGATATGCTGGGGAAATGAAAGCTAAGAATTAGTTGGCCAAAAAATTTACATGATATGAAAGATGAAGAAATGATAATGCCAAAGGCCTGAATCATTTAGCTTTGTAGAAAATGTCATCTTTTAGGTTGCACTGGTTTCCCTGATTAAAAGGTGATCTTGGCCAGGAGCGGTGGCTCACACCTATAATCCCAGCACTTTGGGAAGCCGAGGTGAGTGGATCACCTGCAGTCAGGAGTTTGATACAAGCCTGACCAACTTGGTGAAACCCTGTCTCCACTAAAAATACAAACATTACCTAGGCATGGTGTTGCATTCCTGTAATCCCAGCTACTCAGGAAGCTGAGGCAGGAGAATCACTTGAAACTGGGAGGCGGAGGTTACAGTGAGTCAACTTCATACCACTGTACCCTAGCCTGAGTGACAGAGCAAGACACTGTCTCAAAAATAAATTAATAATAAAAATAAATAAAAGTTGATCTTGTTCCAACCTCAAAGTTTCTGAAAATAAAATGTATAGATAATGTTCTTTTCCCTTTCGGCCTTCGTAAATGTTCCCATTACTAAGATCTCTGTGCACACAGAAGTGCACAGAGGTGTGAAGAGTTACGCACCTAATTGAGGGGTTTAAAATGGTTCTGAACTCTGGAGAGAATCTGGAGAAAAGCCATCAAGCTGATTAAAGAGTTAATGAAGCAATAAACAACAAGAAGCAAGAAACTATTATTGCATGGGAAAATGGACAGGGAATCTTAATACACTGTAGTAAGAACAGTAACTATTTATTCTTCTACTCTTCTTAAGATGGTGAAAAAATTAACAGACTAAAACTACTGAGATAATATGAAGAACTCCCTAAGAATGAGGTCTATTAAAAGGTGCTGGATTATTCTTTGATCAATTTTTCAAAAAGAATCCTATGACATGTGTCTAAGGGTTATTTTATGAAGTGCTTGATCTAAACCACCTGAGTCCTTCACCACCATATGAAAATGTCTTCCTCAGAAACTTAAAGATATAATTCTATTAGATGCTGATTTAAACACCACAACAATTTTAGACTGATTCAGTCCTGACATGTCATTCTAAGAAAATACGGAACAAGTTTATTTTTTCTTACATTTCATAATCATCATCCTTACCTGTCCATGGGTATCACCTGCAGACTTGCCAGCCTCAAATTTTAAGGCCAACCCGAAGTCAGCAATGCAAGCTGTCAGGTTGTTTTTCAACAGCACATTTTTACTTTTGATGTCCCTTGCAAATAAAAAGAGTATTCCAATTAAGTTTAAACAAGTTATCTTTTTAAATTTTTTATTGAAAGTGGAAAAGGGGGGGGGAATATATATACTATAATATATATACTAGAAAAAAGTTTCTTAAAACTATGAAATACAGAGAAAGAGGGAGAGAAAAAGCTCAGAGCCCCCATGTACCCTTAAACACAAAAGTACAGTGACAAACTCCTATTCACAATACGGACAATAAGAAGGAACCCTACCCATAAGGCAATTATATAAAAATCTGCCATGCCAAAAAGATATGTTATCTATGTCTCCCACCTATCAATCATAAAACTACTGTTTTTTAAGATAATATTTCAGAGTTCTTACTTGCAAACTCCCATAGAAACTGAAATTTAAAAACCAAAATGAAGGAATTTTTTAAAAATAGCTGAATTGGGGCCTTCTGCTTTTTGGCATAGACCTATATTTTAGAATATTCCTTTATTATAGTGGTTCTTATATTGTTCCACCTGGCTGCAGAAAAGTATCTTATGGAATGCATAACAGATACAATCTTTTTACCATAAACATACACTGCTCTAGCTAGATCCTGGTGTTCTGAAAGGGGTAACAGTACTAAGGCAATAAGACATCCTATTCTACACACCTGTATCAACTGGCTTATCCTAGAAACTACTATACCCTAGTTAAATACATGAGTAACTATTCCATGTCTAGTGGTTAAATTTATGTACAGACACAAAGACCACAAATGGGATATTGAAAGCACAAGGAGACACTCTCATATGCTATAAAAGCCAATTGGTCTTAGCTTCAAAAGACTTTTCAGGCCCTTTTCCTAATAACTTTGAGGGTTCTTAAGAATTAACTCCCTATATGGCCAGGTAGGGCAAGGGAGAATCCAAGAAGAGGCCATTAGACTGCATGTAAGAGAGTGAGAAGAAAGAAGAGTTACTTCTGAGGTAGATGTCATTTAAAGTTTGTGAAATCAAAACCTAAATTAAAGGGTGACTTACAATAATGCCCCCCTAGCAACCTAAAACATCACCTGGTAGCACTCAACTAAGTATCTGTTCCATGAGTCAGTTAATGCCTACTTTTAAAACAACCATCTTTAAATTGAACATGAGATGACAAATTGAATATCACTTTCAAGGAAATTAAATACACAGAAAATTGAATTCCATGTTTAAAAAACAATCATTTTTCCTTTTATGGGCATGAAAACTGTTGGGTGTAAGTACTATTTCTTCGCTGGACAATTGTTTAAGTGATGCCTCCCTCTACCTTGGCTAAAGATAATAAGGTGATTCAAAAAACAAGCAAAGAAGACATTCAAAGTCTCTTCTTCATTACATGCCCTTGTATAACAATCCCTAGTAAATCATGTTTTGAGGTAAAACGTCTTTTTCCTTATAGCGATAATATAATTTATAAGATAGAGAAAATACAATTTATTTTCAACCATGCTTTCAGAAATGAGATGAAGTAGATCATCAAACTTTACCAATGATGTTAACATAGACATTATAAAAAATACTTCCTGGCCAATCTCAAGGCAAATTTTTAAAAAGAAATGAAAATCAACTGTCTTATATAAAGCATGACTGCATAACAAGGAGAAAATTAAAATTTACCCAGGGTCTTAAAAGTTTAGTAAATATATACTCATTATCTGGGAAAACAACATTTGTCTACCTGTGAGATATGGCAGGTTTGTGGCCATCTTTTAGGCCAGGTATATCCTCATGTAAATATGCCAATCCTCTAGCCATGGTTTCTGCAATATGACACAGTTCATTCCAAGAGACCACATTAGCCTTAAGAAAGTCTGACAGTGAACCCTAAAGAAAAGAGGGAAAAAAAGAAACTTACGTTCTCAACAAAGGCCATATATATAAGGAGATGTTTCTTTTTACCTATTAAGAGGTCATAGAAGGCAGCGTATCTTTCCTTTCAGGGAAAACTATATCCAAGAAACAATCTTTCTGGAATGGTTCAAATTTTCTTCCATTTCACATTAATAAACATTTGACCAGAAAGAAATACCACAGAGCTTTAAAGGTTTGTTACAAGAATAGTCAATTTCCACCAATCTATAAGACAAGTTCTTTTTTTTAAAGACTAGTGGAAAAATCTAAACTTCTCGAAAATATTTTAAAAGTTGAAATATCCTGACTATAGAGATGTTATATCATGGGACTAGGAGAACACAAAATTACAACATAAAAACAACTAATATATAGAATATTCCTCTAGAGATTACTGTCATCTTTTAGGACAAGAATTAAGTGAAGTAAAAAAGCCATTTATATTTCACAATGATGAAACCAATTACCAAAAACATAATTTCCTACTTCACTAATGGTACTTTCACACTGGTTCTGAAAGTAGAAAAATTGAGGAAAACTAGCAATTATGTTTTGGTGATAATTACCCTGCAAGTTAGTGACAGTTCAAGGATCAGATAAATTTCCTGACTCTGGTTTTGTCCCTAAGCAAGACTGATTAAAACTGAAAAAAAAAAATGGTTCATGTAATCAAAATGAATTGTAAATGGTAAATGAAAATTACTAAGCATTATCTATACTAACATAAATGTTTGTAAGAGTAATTACAGCACAAGAAATAAGGGACAAAATGGTGGTTTATACGAGTAGAGTGTTAGTTGAAAAGTTGCTATCTCCGCTCTTTTATTAAAATAAACTACCTTTTAAAACAGATTTTTATTCAAGAATTATTTTATTTTCAGGTTAAATATTAATCAACTATAACATGTCTAGAAAAATAACTCTAAGGGATTTATAGCCAACATTAGCTAGGCAGGCCAACCCAGACTTTACTAAAGCAAAACGTTAAATAGTTTTACCTTTTCATGAAATGCTGTGATTAGCCAAAGATCCACATCAACACTGGTGCCTCGTTTTTCAGCACCAATGAACTGTAATATGTTCTCATGCTTCATTCCAGGCAAACTGTAGACTTCATATTCATTTTGCCATGACTGTTTGTCCTAGAGTCAAAAGGAAAGAATAATAAGAACACAAACAATACGGGTAAATAAACCATGTCTAAGAGATTACTCAAGTAAGTTCCAAAGTAAAACAAAACAAAACAAAAAAGTACGAAAAAAATTTTTGTTCTATTGTGTAATAAGAAAAAGCTCTGACAATAGGTTAACAAATTCATACTAAAGACCTGCCCTGTCCATTCCCTGAAAACATACTTTTCTGTGGTTCTAGTTTACAAACATAGAAGTTGATCCGGAATGCTACATTCTGTATCTTACAATGGGAACACATTTGCTTATAAGTTACTGCCAAACATTACATTGTAATTTCATTATAGTGTGAAGTTACTTGTGGTACTATTCAGAATAATCTCCTTGAAAGATGAAATACTGGTAGAATGACTTCCTCAAAACACAAAATTTCTTTTTTTCAAAGACTAACATAATATCAAACATCCTTTAAAAAATGTTTAGCATACCCTGTAAAGTCAATGAGAAAGCAAGTGGCATAGATTTGCAATGCAATAATTTAAGATACCATATGTTCATTTGTGCCTGCAAGCAATCCATGCCTACTAAATATCTACTTATAAAAGATTAGTTTCTTTTTATTACAAAAAGACAATGATAGTGAGGGACACTATGGCATAATGGTTAGAAACTCATAGAAACCCTCTGAATCCAAACTGTCCAAATTTAAATCCTGGCTCTCCCACTGACCTTTGGCAAGTTACATAATCCTTCAGTGTCCTCATTAAGTAGAACAGGCATTGCAGTGTCTGTCTCACAGGATTGTTGTAGCGTATGTTGCATTTTATGTACATGTCAGTAATATATATACACGTATCAGTGAGGACTCCTGTATGTAAAGCACCACTACTTGACCCAATAAAAGCATTCACTAAAATATTAGCTACTGTTGTTGCTGTTGTTGGGCTAAGTTAATATCACCCAAATGTTTTTCTCTGATCTTTATGCTTTCTTACACATGGAAAAAATTTCTTCCCTTATCTTATTTATGAACTTAGCACAACAGAATACACTTTTTCTCTGAAAACTAAACTGTGGTTTACAGCTACAAAAAAAATGTAATAGTTCATAAACTCTATGTAATACAGTTCATAGACTGGACAGGCGTTAAAGGAGGTAAGAGGGTTAAAATCTAGGTATATTAAGACAAATAAATTGCTTATATGACAACTTTGGAAAAAGAAAGATCCACTCTTTAAGTGTAATGGTAGTGCCCGTATCACCAAATTCAGCCAAGATGTCAGTACCAAGGATATCATGAGCCGCCAGGGTATATAAGCAAGAGGCAGCAAAGACAGAATCATCATAAATCTATCCCACCAACGGAACAAAACAAAACAATAGCTCAGAGGTGCATCAGATCAGAGCTTTATGAGAAGTCCAGCCAACCTTTAAAAGAAAAACAATTCAACAGTAAACCAATTATTCAAAGTCTTGATTGTCTCTGAAAATGCATCAAAAAACTAAACTGAGATAACTAAACAATCAAAGTAGAATGAAAATAAATCAAGTCTAGTAATATACCTCCAAATAGCAATTCTAAAACAAAGCATATCACTCTTTTGTTTCTCTGTTTGCTCTTTCCGACAATGTAAGGGGACATCAAAATTTAACCACTCAATTAGACTTGTTTATTGGAATCTTTATTAACATTTCTATAGAATTTTCATTGGCAAAAGAATTTCTATGCATTCATTTATTTTAATTCCACCACTCCAGACAAACATAATGATTGTTATACTAACAATTCCATTTCTCAGATGCAAAGGCAGCCATTAAAAGAGCTAACTGCTTTCCCAGTATCACAAAGAACCACCTTGGAACATATGGCTTCTGTTTTGAGACTATTTCTGAGTTATGATGACCTAGCCATAAAGCATATATGTAAGAAGACAAAATTTCAATAAACATACCTGTATTGGAAATATTTTGACAGCCACATATTCATTGAGCAACTGGGCTTTCCAGACACAACCGAATCTTCCCCTTGCTTTCACTTCTAATAACTGCAGTGGCTTCAAACCTAGCAATGGAGAAGGTGGGGGTGGTCCTGGGTCCTACAGATAAATAACAATAATACTATAAATAGGCAGAACATGATACATATCAACTCTGAAAATGAGAAAAAAAAGTGAGTATACTGAAAAGTCAACTGACAGAAACAGTAAACACATATGGATGACATTCATTTCAATTTTGCCATAATTAGATTACCAATTATCTATAGTGGTCACAAGGCAGGCAACCTGAATTAAGAGTTTTCATAATAACATTCAGCATTATTGCTATATACGTAGCACAAGAGAAAAGATCTAAAATATTTCTGATCCAGTCTCACTAATTTTCCCCACTAAGATTTTCTGTGAACTATGAATACTAAAAATATTTCATTTGTTTCATCCAGTTTGTACTTCCTTAGAAGAGAATTTGAAAAGTGCCAGAAACAGCAAATTATGGCTATATATCAGTGAAAACATCTCCTTAAGATCTACTACTTTTTCCAGTGACGGTTTAAAATTTTTCTTCATTAATCTCAGAGACACCCGCAGTCATTCTTAAACACATTGCAGATAGGTATATCAAATATAAAGCACATAACAGAAATATGTCAGTTAATATTTCTTTAACCAAACTGTTTGGCTCGTTCTAATTTTCAACATATTAACAATTCATCCCTTTGATCTGAGATAAAAAATTATTTGTGTTCTGGAATTGACTGACTGGCAAAGAAGCACAAATAAAAAATCCAGAAAAGAAGGGTCATCATAGTAGATAACAGAATATGGTAAACAAAAGAAAAGTGCGCTGCTATAGTTTTTTTAAAAATAGAGCAAACATAATATATAAACAGGAATACAGCATCTACAAATCACAAGGGAATCCTCCCTATCACAGCAGAATGCAACCCTTCATTGAAGGCATTCTCTCAGTTCCCTATCTGCAACTAAAGAAAGATGCAGGAAGCCTTTTGAAAAACTTCCAGAGAAAAGCAACAAAATGGCTCGGAGGCCTGCATAATGAGTATTCTGAGGAAGAACTTAAATTTCTGTGGCAAAAGCAACTGATATGATGACACTGGGTGGCACCTCAGACACTTGGAAATGGTATGTCATCCCAGATCAATGCATCTCTCCCTGCCTTTCTTTTCATCTCTTCTAATGCCTCAAAGACAGTCAGTGCTTTCTTTAGGCATCACTCAGCTCACTGGTACCACTCAGGAGTTTTAGAAGTTTACTATATATTAGAAAGAACCTCAGCAACAGAAACATTGCAAGGCGTTACATAGAAAAAACATGGAATTTCTTCTTCTAAATAAGACCGTCTTTATAAAATGACTTTAGAATACCTATTTAAACAGTAAGACAAAACAAAAGACTTCTTGTGACTCATTTCAAACTCAGACTTTTTTTTGTCTAAAAGTTGCTTGTCCTTCCCACATTCAAAACATGAAAGGTTGGTAAAGCCAGAGTCTTTCTGTTTAGCAGAGTGACAGGTCAAGGAGATCACATACAAATCTTACAGGAAGGATGGGCTCTCAAGTGTGATTCTCAGTGGAGGGGACACAAGAACCTCTAGAGAGTTTTTATTAAAACTATGCCCTCCTTCCCTCATTCTTCAAGTGATCACCTCTATCTGAGAGATTCTACTGATCGAAGCAGGCTGCTTATAAGAATAGAGACAGGAGAAAAAAGCTTGAAAACTACTCTTCTAGAGGAAAAGAAACCATTCAGTCCTCAAGGGCAAAGAGTTATTGTATAACTGCATAAAGACATATTTAAACTAAATAGGAAATGTTAGAAAGGTAGAGAGGTATGTTTCAAAGCAGAAGGGATGCCAAAAACTAAAGTATGCAGAAAGTGGCTAAAAGCTGAAGAAGAAAAATAACTAGGTAGAGGGAATACAACTCTAAATTACAATATTAAGATTTTTAATAACTTTCATGTGCATTGACTGGTAATGTCTCTCTAGTTAATATACACATTACCCATTCTCTGTTCTAAAGGATACCAACAACATGAATATGATTAAATCTATAAAATAAGACATAGATTATTTAATCCACAATTAAGAATACGTCAGCAGTTCAAACTATGATTTTAGCATAACATTAATTTTAGAAAACACAGTAATTTTCAGTAACTACATTTAGAAAAAAAAAAAAGTTCATTAAATGTTTTCCAAATGCATACACTTCAAGTTCCCATACATTCCCAAGGCTCTGTTTAACAAGTTTCTAAGATACCATTATATCAGAAGGAAACCTTAGTCACCCTCC
Organism: Cacajao melanocephalus; assembly: GCA_963573385.1. NCBI lineage: Eukaryota > Metazoa > Chordata > Mammalia > Primates > Pitheciidae > Cacajao > Cacajao melanocephalus. The sequence continues at coordinate 49,263 of CAUYLG010000795.1, forward strand.
TATTGTAATTTATTCAATATTGTACAGTAACAGCCAGAAAAAATATTGTTGTCAAAATTACTTAAAAGTTTACGTAAAAGCTTCAAGTAAAAAGAATACAGGCCAATTTCGAAAGGATGAGGAAAAGGTCTACAAGGTCTTCCTGTAGAATGTCAAAACCTTTAGCAATGATATGAGCTTTTCAATGTAATTTTGAATAACATTTTTTAATACACAAAGGATTGGGTTCAAAAATGAGTAACTGTAGCATAGATTATAAAATCTCTAATCCTTTTCAAATAAAAAATTACTAGAATGAAACTTTAAGTTCATCTCTTAAGTTTTACTCATCCTATAAGAATATTAGAAATGATTTTCAATTAATTGGCATCATTATAGTAATTTATCCACAAAAAAAAATCAATACTTGATTTTAAAAATAAAAATTTATATGAGCCCCTGGGAAGACAAATGTAGACATAAATGATAAGCAATTTCTGATGTCATCCATAAAATATGACTTTACCTGGCTACTAACGAAACCAGTTGGTGTGTGTGTGTGGGGGGGGGGGGGGGCAGAGAATCAACTATAAAAATTTCAAAATTCCTAAAAACTTTCCCTAAATTTCCAGTTCTCTTACAACATCCATGCTATTTGGCAAAACTAAAAAGATGTGCATTAGAACATGGTTCTGATTACATTTCTTCTTTACTCATTTCTATGTGAAAATTATGCTATCAGAAGACATCATGTTGAGAAGATACTGAAACAATAACCTGTTAAAAGTAATCCCCTGCCCCCAAACACTATCCAATATCATTACTATAACCAACAGTAAAATAAATTATTAGAGGTGGGGAGCTACAAAGTCATCTGTGATCATTTTCCTTATTCTGAATTCTCCATTTGAAGGGAAAATTAGATAGCAAAATATCATCAAAAGTTATACTCCTGTAGCTAGTTCATTTGCTAAAGACGCCAAAGATGAGGCTATCTAAAAATATCAATTTCACATTTAAATACAACGGGCTGGATTAGAAAGTCAGCCCCTGTTAAAAATGAACACATGCTGACACTTAAGCTAATGACATACTATAAAAATTAACCAATACAGGGTTTTTTGAGGCTAATGGAGCCATTAAAGTATTAACTTCTAATCAAGTAAAATAGTTTTCTCCACATCCTACCTTAAATAAATACAAATACTGTTAGTCCTACTAAATCAAATCAATTATGTTTTAATAATAAAAGTTGAGTGAGGGAGAACCCTTTACGACATAAATGTATAAATTATAGAGGATGCAGAGTAAAGCAATAACAACAACAAAAATCTAAGGACAAGATGTGTAGTATGCATCCACAGAAAGTTCCACAACCATAAAACAAACATCAATGCGTCTTACCTCTATCATTATATGAAAGGCGTGCTTGTGAAGAAAAAACACAGGCAAAAGAAATTACGATTCATATCCAGAATGAAATGAAAAATGACACATCAGTTACAAAAGTGAAGGAAAGAGAATAATGGTTTAGTATTTTAAAAGTTGGCAATGATCCAATATTTTATATTGTTTAAAGATAGGGAACACTTTCCTTACAAACAGAGGAAAGTAATATCAAAAAGAACCCCTTAGATATGAGAGATAGTCAGTAAACAAATTCTTGACTCCAATACAATCCCAAATTAACAGATCCAATGATTTCATGCCAGCAAATAAACTAAATCAAGTCTTAAATAATGATTATTTATTTTTCTAAGAGCTTCTAAAGTCTAAACTAAAGGAATTTACAAATTGGAATTGCCTTCTGGACACTAGAGGGCAGTATTGCCTTTAACAAAAACAAGCCAGCGGCCCTAACAAATTTATATATAGATAGAATCAGTTTCTCAGACTTTCTGACAGTTGTCTTAAGAATCTCTAGAATTTCCTATTTCCTGAACTGCCTCACTTCCCTTTCATGGAAGACAGAATCATAATGGTGAGACAGAAAAATGTTTCTGGTGGCTATGTGGGTGTACCATAAATATACCATGGCAAGAAAGACAGGAAAACAAGATCATCAGAATTAAGTAAAACACAGTGACGGACGAGGCCTATCATCAAACCCACTTGCCCAGCACATCCAGGTGAAGCAGTTAAGCAATGGTGGCCCTGAGAACAAGTAACCACACATCTCACATTCTAAGGACACTTAGACACTGATAGAGAACAAGATTTTCATTTTTCTAGTCATCCCAAACTAAGTAAGGATCTAAATTTAAAATTAAGAGAAATATTATCACCAATGTTAGGGAAGGCTGAGCATTCCTCCAATGGATGATAGTTATGTTCCCCAGTTTCCAATATTTCTACAGAGAACAATAGCACTGACAAAACAGAACTGACAACTCATTTATCTGTACCAGTCGCTTAACTAGTTTTCTTCCCTCTAGATTTTATTCCTGTGATAATGATACAAGATTATTTATAATTCATCCAAAAGGCTGAGATAATCCTACTATCAAAACATCTTATCAGTACTCCAGAGTAAAATTAATCCCTTGAAAGAAATACATGCCAACTGAATAACTAGACTATGTTTTCCAAAGGCTCAAGGATCTCTCAGATCTTGTTTAAATACAGGTGTTTTCAGAGATAAAGATGCCACTATACTAGCACTGTGCAAGTAGGTGCTATCCATACATCTTACCAAAAAGTATGTCTCTGCTCAATACATTTCCCAAGAAATGAACATTAGGACAAGCTATAAAATAACCCAACCTGACACCAAGAACAAGCCTCAAAATATAAACTATGCAACAAAATATGAAGGGTGAAAAGAGATTCAAAAAAATACATTCACTGAAGTACATGAATCAATACAAAATAACCACATATATATTTGCTCAGTACACTTCTCAATAAATTAGGATTAGAATAAACAAACAAGAGACACCAGCAACAGACCTCAATGTATAAACTATATGACAAAATAAGAAGGGGGAAGCAAAATTTTTTTAAATGGCCAGGTGTGGTAGCTCATACCTATAATCTCAGCATTTTGGGAGCCCAAGGCAGGAGGATTATTTGAACTCAGGAGTTTGAGACCAGCCTGGGCAACATAGGGAGACCCTTTCTCTACGAAAAAAAAATTTTTTTTAATTAGCTGGGCATAGTTGCACATGCCTGTGGTCCGAGCTACTTGGGAGTATGAGGAGGGAAGACGGCTTGGGCCTGGAAGGTTGAGGCTGCAGTGGGCTGTAATCATGCCATTGCATTCCAGCCTGGGTGACAGAGCAACACCTCATCTCCAAAAATAAAAACAAAGTAAAATAAAATGCACTGAAATATACAACTAAGCAAAAAGCAAACAAAACTGTTTGAATTCACAACACAGAAAATATAGCTTGAATGTTACATACTATAATTGTAGGTAACGGTGAAAATCGAATCTGCAGTGCCAGGAACTGACTAGCCAGGCTCTCATGAAGCTTGCAATACAGTGCAGGACAGAAAGACTAATCAACAATTCACACTAATAAAAAGGAATTCAGTACCTTGAACATGTGTAAAGAGAAACCTGACTTATAATGACAGGTGAAGTCTGAGAAGATTTCCCTGTGGAGAAGACCCTTGAGACGTGGAGTAAGTACTAGGAGGAAGCAGCTCAGGTGAAAAACAGAGTTGGGACATCCTAGATTCCTGGCTTATGCAACCAAATGGACAGTGGTTCCATTTACAGAGAACCAGGTTTGTGAGGGACAATCATTACCTGTGAATGATAAGTACTTGGAGACATATAAATGGAGATATTTAGTAAGCAGATAGATAGATCTGGAATACAAAAAAAAAAAAAAAATCTTTCTAGAAAATAGGGATTTCTGTTTATATACTATAAACACCTGTACTATAAACGTGTGCATGATACGTACTACAAATTCTTTTATTTACTATTCAAACCATTCCAAGAAATATCTGTATCTCTTGACTATATTTAGAGAGAGAGAGAGAGAGAGAGAGACTGATTTTTTTCTGAGGGTGGAGATACCTCACTCAACAACTTTTTAGGACTGCCAAGAAGAATTAAGGTCCTCCTACCTAAACTAAGTGAAAACTGACAAATTCTGAATTTGTTTCCTCTTAATATCAACTAATTATTTTACATTCTAAGAAATTTTATAATTTTAAATTTAAAAAAGATTATACTACCATGCAGAATAGAAACAGTATCTATAAATAATACAGTATACACAAGGACAATATTTCTGAATTAGGGAAAGCAAGGCATACATTAAGAGATTTAACATATTGACATGCCAATTACACAGCGATGATTCCATCCAATTAGATCATCAAAATTCCTCTGTAAAAACTCCTACTTCCTACAGTTTCTCTCATCCTACTCCTCTTGAAAGCAAATCAAAGAAAGGCCAAGGCAGGTGAAATGAAGTTTCTGGATATGTCGCTTAAGAAGTAGTTAGCACCTCAGGGTAGCCAGCACTGGAGGGTCTGAAAGAAATGTAGGCATGCCTATTCTCCTTTTGGGGTTGCTGCTCAAAAAAATCAGCTTTACGACTAGCCACAGAAGTTTATTTTGATTTATTTTCATATTTGTATTCTGCAAGTGAAGCTGAAAAAAACAGAAAAGGACCATGTTACACATGAATAAACTGTCAGATGGTAAAATGGTTGTTTATCTACAAGGCCACATATAGTCACTATGAAAATGATTTTAAATGTAATTTATGTACTCTGATCTCTTTATCCTACTTTGGTGTATTTTTTTTTGTTTTTGAAACAGAGTCTCACTCTGTCACCCAGGCTGGAGTGCAGTGGTGTGGTCTCGGCTCACTGCAACCTCCGCTTCCCAGGTTCAAGTGGTTCTCCTGCCTCAGCCTCCCAAGTCGCTGGGATTACAGGTGAGCACCACCATGCCTAGCTAATTTTCTATTTTTAGTAGAGGCCAAGTTTTCTCATGTTGGTCAGGCTGGTCTCGAACTCCTGACCTCAGGTGATCCGCCTGCCTCAGCCTCCCAAAGTGCTGAAATTACAGGTGTGAACCACAGCACCCAACCCCTACTTTGGTTTTTTAATGGACTCTACTTAATTATTTATTGAAATAAGCCATTGAATCAATGGGCAATAATCCTTGGATATAAACGCCCAGGTTTTTTCACCCACTAGCGTGACTCTAAGCCAACTCACTTCAACTATCAGTGCCTCAATTTTCTTATCTATAAAAAGGACTTCAAAATCACAATAAGATACCATCTTACACCAGTCAGAATGGTGATTATTAAACAGTCAAGAAACAACAGATGCTGGAGAGGCTGTGGAGAAATAGAAATGCTTTACACTGTTGGTGGGATTAGTTCAACCATAGGGGAAGACAGTGTGGCAATTCCTCAAGGATCTATAACCTAAATACCATTTGACCCAACAAATTCCATTACTGAGTATATACCCAAAGGACTATAAATCATTCTATTATAAAGATACATGTACATGTATGTTTACTACAGCACTATTCACAATTGCAAAGACATGGAACCAACCAAATGCCCACCAATGAAAGACTAGATAAAGAAAATGTGGTACATATATACCATGGAAACCTATGCAGCCATAAAAAGGAGTAAGATCATGTCCTTTGCAGGGGACATGGATGAACCTGGAAGCCACCATACTCAGCAAACAAACACAGGAACAGAAAACCAAACTCTGCATGCTCTCATTCAATGAGAACACATGGACACAGGGAGGGAAACAACACACACGGAGGCCTGTCAAGGGGCAGGGGAGCAAGGGAGGGGGAGCATCAGGACAAATAGCTAATGTATGTGGGTGACGGGTTGATAGGTGCAGCACACCACCATGGCACACATATACCTGTGTAACAAATCTGCATGTTCTGCACATGTATCCTGGAATTTAAAGTTAAAAAGAAAATAAAAAATAAACTAAAATAAAATGGACTTAAATAGGACAAAACCCCATGGTACTAACAATGAGTTAATATATGTAAAGTGATCTGTAGAGTAACTGATATAGTACTCAAAATATATCTTTAATTACACTAATTTCAAAGTATTAACATCAACAACAATTGCAGTAAAAATAATTGTTTGCGCTCAATTCCGAAGTTGTTACTCTGATAGCAGTAATAGCTAATACTCATCGAGCACTTAGCATTAGCTAGCCACTCACATGTGGCTCTTCTCCCAATCAGTACAGAACTGGAATCAGACACTTTTCCTCCTTTCTTCGACTCTTTGCCTAAAAGTGTTGAAGAAACTCACTTCTTACACTCTTTAACCCTTCACTTCCAAGCTACAGTCAAACAATCAACCTGTGTTAGTTCATCTACATATTAACTGTAGGCCCCAGAAGGGAAAACAAGTACTGTCCTTGTGTCACTTTTAGCATGCACACAGCGCGGTGCCTGGCACACCACAGGTAATCAAGCACTGGGTGAGCGGTTAAGCAAAAACAAAAACCCTGAACAATTTCTAGCTCATCTGCTACAAACAGCTTTAGTAAACAATGGGACATTTTTCATTTCTATTATCTTAATTTTAAAAAAATGAAAAAGATCTGACAGTAGTGAAGTAACTAGGAATGAAAGAACAAGTCTAGGATGAGGTCCAGGAAATGAAGAACACAGGAAAAAAACAAACTCACTCTCCCCTAAATACCATTTCCTTGCCAGAGAAGGAGGATAAATCACATATACTCTGGTCTATATGCACCAATCCCATTTGTAAATTGACAGATGAGACCCTGTACGAGCCAAAGAAAACCTGAATTCAAGATTTCAAAATTTAAACGGAAGTCACTTTTAGAAATAAGGTACACTGATTAATTTTAATGTGCGACTTTACCTTATTTAAAGCTATTGATAAATAGCTTTAAACTTTAAATTTTTTCCCTTCTCCCCTTCCTTCCTTTTTGCTTTTGGACACAGAATTTTAGACAATCTCCAACTGGCCTCGTCTGAACATTTGTAAGTGTAATAAATAATATATGCCTGATGGGAGTAATTTTTTTGTCAAGCTGCATGTCTAGATAATTTATGACACTTCTCCCCACAATTAGAAGTATATATTAAAGTAAGTTGTAGTTTAAATTACCAATACAAAAATCACACAACAAGGTAGGACACAGAACAACATCTATAGTAGCCCTGTACTATTTCTTAGACACACACACACACACACACACACACACACACACACACGAATACTCATGCATAAGACAACAGCATTATATTTTTAAACATACTAAAAAATACAGTTGCAAATATTTGTGATGTGCGTTCTATTAGCAGAAATCTAATACAAACTCTAAGCTTTAAAAAAAATCACATTATACACCTTAAATACATAAAATTTTTACCAAAAAAACAAATTTTGGTATTTCATAAGCATAGAATGAAACTCCATTACATTTCACTTAAAAACAAATATAATTTAATAAAATGAAAGTAAAAATATCAATCTGAAAAGCTGTCCTTCATATACTGTTAAATTAAAAGAAGCCAGTTGTGGAATAGTTGATAAGTTTATAAAAAAGAAAACATGTATACTCAAAAAAATAAGGTTAGAGAAAGGTGTCAAGGGATGCACACCAACCTGTTAAAATTGGTTATTTCAGGAAAGTGACAGAGAAAGGCAGAGAGGAGGAGAAAATTATTCTATTTTTTCATACTTCTTTCTGTACAGTTTGTCTTGATACCATAAACATATATTTATAATTAGAAGAGAATTTTAAATGAAGAGAGAAAAAGCAGAAGAGAAAGAGATGTGTTCATAAACTCCAATCAGTAGTCAACCTATTTCAAGACATGTTTCTATGAATGTAGTATTTATTTTCTAAGTATAACTTGTTATTAAAATATTAAATATTTAGTAAAATTTAGTAAATTTCTCCTGCACCCTCCCCCAATAAGAAAGCAGCATACTCTCCTAAATTAACTTGGCTGAAAAATGTTTTCCAGCCCCTACAGATTCTTATTAATTTTAAATATACAGACTCATGTTTAAGAGGAAAATCCTACAAAGCATTTTTACAGATAGTTTGGTTTCTCAGTGGATAGTAATTTGACATAGCACGAAATGACAACCTATTATTACTTTAATGCTAAGGTTAAAAGGTTTATTTTGTATGTCCAATTTAGGTATCCCAAAGCCTTTAGTCCTTATCAGACCCACAGTCAAGACAAACTAACATAATGTAAGGATTGAATAGGCTGATGTTATTTAAGAATTAATTTGCAATACTGAAGCGCTACTTATATAGCCTTTAAAAGTAAACAAGAAGCTAACTTCGTGCGTTGTTAAAGGTAGGTCATTTCTAACTCTTAGAATTCATTTTCTTATCAAGCGGTATTTTATCAGCACAAATATAGACCTTATAAGCAGGAAGCAAGCTCACATATGGTTATGAAAGCAGTGCCATTTTACTGAAACTGCATTAACTCTAACCACAATAAGACTTCTTAATAATACAGTCCATCAATTCCCTCATATTCATGACTCACAGTCACTAGAAAAACCAGTTTGCATTCAGTTTACTCAATGCACATAATAAAAGCATCTTCCTATATGTGGGAAGATAGTTTCAGCACAGGCAAAAACAGTGACCTGGGTAATGAAAATGAATACAATGTTTCAGTATGTGATTACAGAAAGAACTGAATAATATCATTCTCTTATAAAAGCCTGAAATACTTCAACTTATTTTACAGCCCCTCCCCCACAAAATTATGGCCTTGAGATTTCTCTCAAGACAAAGCCCTAAAGCACTTCAATGGTTATTAAAGGAATCACTGGACATACTACATTATCTCAGTATAATTCCAAATGCAACAAACTCAATTCAGCAATTTGGCACTTACTGAATGATTATTACATACAAATATGTGCGTAAGACACAGTAGTAATTATAATACATACATCATCTTCAACAGGCTTACAATCTAGTGGGAGAATGGAATACATTATGAGCCCTTTTCAGCTCGAGTTATTTATCTAAATGGCAAATGAAAGAATGACTCAAGTACTGTTTTCTCAAATCTATCAAGGATGGATTACAACTAATACAATGCTAGATGCATATGACAGATGTCTTGTGGTGTCATGGGACAAAAGTACCAAAAGACAAAGGGAGTATGGAAGACCACATGTCCTGCTCCAAACTTCGTATTTTTTGCTGTGGCTCACTGAGAGCCCACACATATTTTAAGCACAGAAATAACATAATCAAACATGTAAAATGCTATTCTGGCAATAGTACAGATGAAAGGAGAGAAACTGAAACAAAAGACTATGAGATTATAAAAATAATCTTAGCCTTAGGAGTAATAATCTCTTGAACTGTAATAGGATCAATAAGGATGAAACGGTAAATGAGTAGGACTTGGTAAATGACAGAGCCAAGAATAGTTGTCTCCAAGGCTTTCATCCAGGATGAATAAGAATAAAGTGATACCATGAAACAATGATAGAAATATAAGACTTATGAACTGTAAGTGGATGAAGCCACTATAAATGGCTTTAATTAAAAAAAACAAAAACAAAAACAACCAGCAAAGTGCTTTTTTCTATGCCTTCAACTGTGCTAAATTTATTCTAGAATTCATATTTTTATTTGTTACTAGGAATCATAATGAAAGACCAGATTTTGAAGTACTTATACCCCTCCATCACTTCTTCAGGATAAAATACTAACACAACCAGGAAAAATTATAAACAATTTGATGTCTTAGAGATAAAGAATACCTCACCTAACTGCCAGAACCAGCTTAATAATAATGAGAACAATGTCTTACAACAGACCAGTTCATTCACAAACCAACCTTTAGCCAAAGGTTTGAGGAAAAGTCTCCCCAAGAATGACAACTTTTATGGCACTGTCTAAAAGCACTTAAAGAATCCTGAGGAAGGATGTTCCAGAAATCCATGGCAAGACTGTAAGATCTTTTCCTAACTGGTATGGAATTAAAGTTGAAATATGAGGACATGAATATGGGGTGAAATACAGAAGTCACCTTAAGACTTCAAATGTATCATATCTCTCCTACCTACTTTGCTTACCCTTCAAAAATGTCTCAACTAATAGGAATCAGCAGTAATCACTTAAGCACAGAAATTTTTATCTACGATCCAATCACATGTTCATAAACCCTATTCTAAAAAGGGTTCACACACCCTATTCCAAAATGTAAATGTACTTTAGAATTTTTGCAAATTTTTACTGGAAAACACATGAATATGCCCTTCTATATTTCTATGACTTCTTCTCTTTTATCTTATATGAGACAATGTTAATGTAAGATGATATTATTCCTTATTTTAGTAGTCACACAAACTATTCAATATCCAAAAGTAGGAAAATAAATTAGCCTACAGGATGATTTTGAGATGGCAGAAATGTTTACTGAATTACATAAAACAAAAGGCATTTGCTTTCTGAAAAGAGGCAGAATGGCATAAGCAATAAGAACAAAGCTTTGGTGTCAAAGAGTTCTTGGGTCAGATTTTTTTTAACTATAAAATGAGGATTTTACTACATAAACAACTGTGTGAGATAAAAGTAAATTAGTGTTTTCCATACCTGGCTGGTCACCAGAATTGCCTGGGAAGTTTCTAAAAACATAACATCCCAGGCCTCATTCCATAGTTTCAAAAGTGTGGTCCCAAAATTTGTATTTTTTAACAAATTCCAAAGATGGTATCAGTCCCACAACTTGGAAATCATTTTTTAAAAAAGTTATTTTATGCTTTTTATGTTCCTATATATCTTTATGTATAATGTAACTTAACAGAACCCTAGTATACTGTAAAACATTCCATAAATGCTTGATGTAATTATCATTATTTTGAAATAGGAGACAAAGCTAAGCCTTTTGTAACATGATGGCCACGAAGTGGTCTTGCAGAAAAACAGTTTGCAAAAACTTCTCAGCAAAAAGAAAACTTGAAGCATGAAACCATACTGCTTCAGACTGCAAGAGATGACAGAAGTGAAGTTCCACACTGATGACAACGCCCTTTTTCCACAACATAGTTTATGACAGAAGGAAAGCATAAAGTCAGGCCTGTCTTGTATTTTTCATAGCAAAGCCTGACCACACCAGGTCACTCTATCACAAAATCTTTACATTCCTTACTTTTCAGATATTCATACAAATTCATAAAAAACTCATGACAGGAGAGAGATCCAAGATGGCCGATTAACAACAGCTCAGGATTGTAGCTCCCAGTGAGAGCGCAGAGAGTGAGTGGACGCTGCACTTTCAGATGAATTTTTGTTACCCTCAGACTGGGAGATTCCCGGAGGAGGAGCCACATGGGTCGCCAGCACAACTTTTTTGGCTAGCGCAGCTATTTTGCCAGCGCCCCGGCACGGCGCTTCTCGGTGTGGAGTATACCGGACGGGGGGCCCTTTGAGTCAGGCTCGACTGGTCCCATCCCCACAATGAGAACATCAATTGGAAGCGCTGAGGACTGAGAGTTTCACAGTAAGCACAGCTGAACAAGGAAGGTCCAGCTCTGCGGGGAAGGGGCGTCCGCCAAAGGAAAACTAAGAAACAGAAAAAACTTCATCACCTGGCAGAGAGATCCAAGATGGCTGATTAACAACAGCTCAGGATTGTAGCTCCCAGTGAAAGCACAGAGAGCGAGTGGACGCAGCAATTTCAGAAGAATCTCTGTATCCCACAAACTGGGAGATTCCCGGTGGAGGAGCCACAGGTGTCACCAGTGCGACTCTTTTGGCCGGCGCAGCTGTTTTGCTGGCGCCATGGCGCAGCACATCGCTTCTCAGTGCGGAGTATACCTGACAGTGTGCCATTTGAGTCCGTCTCGGCTGGTCCCATCCCCACAGGGAGAACATCAATTGGAAGCGCTGAGGACTGAGAGTTTCACAGTAAGCACAGCTGAACCGGGAAGGTCCAGCTGTGCGGGGAAGGGGCGTCCGCCAAAGGAAAACTAAGTAGCAGAAAAAACTTCATCACTGGGCGGAGAGATCCATTATGGCTGATTAACATTAGCCCAGGATTGTAGCTCCCAGTGATAGCACAGAGAGCGAGTGGGCGCCGCAATTTCAGACGAGTTTCTGT
>CAUYLG010000796.1:0-12139 GCA_963573385.1 Cacajao melanocephalus
GACACATTTTCTTTATCTGGTCTATCATTGATGGGCATTTGGGTTGGTTCCAAGTCTTTGCTATTGTGAACAGTGCTGCAATAAACATACGTGTGCATGTGTCTTTATAATAGAATGATTTATAATCCTTTGGGTATATACCCAGTAATGGGATTGCTGGGTCAAATGGTATTTCTGGTTCTAGATCCTTGAGAAATGGCCACACTATCTTCCACAATGGTTGAACTAATTTGCATTCCCACCAATAGTGTAAAAGTGTTCCTATTTCTCCACATTCTCTCCAGCTTTTGTTGCTTTCTGACATTTAAATGATCGCCATTTTAACTGGCATGAGATGGTATCTCATTGTGGTTTTGATTTGCATTTCTCTAATGACCACTGATGATGAGCATTTTTTCTATTTTTTGGTTGTGTATTAAATGTCTTCTTTTGAGAAGTGTCTGTTCATATCCTTTGCCCACTCTTTGATGTGCTTGTTTGTTTTTTTCTTGTAAATTTGTGTAAGTTCCTCATAGAATCTGGATATTAGCCCTTTGTCAGATGGAGAGATTGCAAATTTTCTCCCATTCTGTAGGCTGCCTGTTCACTCTGATGATAGTTTCTTTTGCTGTGCAGAAGCTCCTTAGTTTAATTAGATCCCGTTTGTCTATTTTGGCTTTCGTTGTCATTGCTGGTTGTGTTTTAGTCATGAAGTCCTTGCTCATGCCTAGGTTTTCTTCTAGGGTTTTTATGGGTTTAGATCTTGGGTTTAGATCTTAGGTTTAAGTCTTTACTCCATCTTGAGTTAATTTTTGTGTAAGGTGTAGGGAAGTCGTCCAGTTTTAGTTTTCTGCATATGGCTAGCCGGTTTTCCCAACACCATTTATTAAATTGGGAATCCTTTCCCCATTACTTGTTTTTGTCAGGTTTGTCAATGATCAGATGGTTGTAGATGTATGGCATTATTTCTGAGGCCTCTGTTCTGTTCTGTTGGTCTATATTATCTGTTTTTGTACCAGTACGATGTTGTTTTGGTTACTTTAGTTTGAAGTCACAAGCGTGATGCCTCCAGCTTTGTTCTTTATGCTTAGGATTGTCTTGGGTATATGGGCTCTTTTTTGGTTCCATATGTAATTTAAAAGTAGTTTTTTCTAATTCTGTGAAGAAATCCAATGGTAGCTTGATGGGAATACCATTGAATCTATAAATTTCTTTGAACAGTGTGGCCATTTTCATGATATTGATTCTTCCCGTCCATGAGCATGGAATATTTTTCCATTTGTTTGTGTTTTCTCTTATTTCCTTGAGCAGTGGTTTGTAGTTCTTGAAGAGGTCCTTCACATCCCTGGTAAGTTGTATTCCTAGGTATTATTCTCTTTGTAGTAATTGGGAATGGGAGTTCACTCATGATTTGGCTCTCTGTCTATTATTCATGTATAGGAATGCTTGTGATTTTTGCACATTGATTTTATATCCTGAGACTTTGCTGAAGTTACCAGCTTAAGGAGCTTTTGGGCTGAGATGATGGAGTTTTCTAAATATACAATCATGTCATCTGCAAACAGAGACGATTTGACTTCCTCTCTTCCTATTTGAATACACTTTATTTCTTTCTCTTGCCTGATGCCCTGGCCAGAACTTCCAATACTATGTTGAATAGGAGTGGTGAGAGAGGGCATCCTTGTCTTGTGCTGGTTTTCAAAGGGAATGCTTCCAGCTTTTGCCCATTCAGTATGATATTGGCTATGGGTTTGTCACAAATACCTCTTATTATTTTGAGATATGTTCCATCAATACCTAGTTTATTGAGAGTTTTTAGCATGAAAGGTGTTTATCAACGGCCTTTTCTGCATCTATTGAGATAATAATCATGTGGTTTTTGTCATTGGTTCTGTTTATGTGATAGATTATGTTTACTGATTTGCAAATGTTGAACTAGCCTTGCATCCCCGGGATGAAGCTGATGCTTTTTGATGAGTTGCTGGATTTGGATTGCCAGTATTTTACTGAGAATTTTTGCATCGATGTGCATCAAGGATATGGACCTGAAATTGTCTTTTTTTTTTGTTGTATCTCTGACAGGTTTTGGAATCAGGATGATGTTGGTCTCATAACATGAGTTAAAGAGGAGTCCCTCTTTTTCTATTATTTGGAATAGTTTCAGAAGGAATGGTACCAGCTCCCCTTTGTGCCTCTGGTAGAATTTGGCTGTGAATCTGTATTGTCCTGGGCTTTTTTTTTTTTGGTTGGTAGGCTATTAATTACTGCCTCAATTTCAGAGCTTGTTATTTATCTATTCAGGAATTCGACTTCTTCCTGGTTTAGTCTTGGGAGGGTGTATGTGTCCAGGAATTTATCTATTTCTTCTAGTTTATTCATGTAGAGGTGTTTATAGTATTCTTTGATTGTAGTTTGTATTTCTGTGGGATCAGTGGTGATACCCTCTTTATTATTTTTTATCTATTTGATTCTTCTCTCTTTTCTTCTTTATTATTCTGGCTAACAGTCTATCTATTTTGTTAATCTTTTCAAAAAACCAGCTCCTGGATTCATTGATTTTTTTTGAAGGGTTTTTTGTGTCTCTATCTCTTTCAGTTCTGCTCTGATCTCTGTTATTTATCTTCTGCTAGCTTTTGAATTTGTTTGCTCTTGCTTCTCTAGTTCTTTTAATTGTGATGTTGGAGTGTCGATTTTAGATCTTTCCTGCTTTCTGATGTGGGCATTTAGTGCTGTAAATTTCCCTCTAAACACTGATTTAGCTGTGTCCCAGAGATTCTGGTACATTATCTCTTTGTTCTCCTTGGTTACAAAGAAACTCAATATTTCTGCCTTAATTTCGTTATTTACTCAGTAGTCATTCAGGAGCAAGTTGTTCAATTTCCATGTAGGTGCACGGTTTTGAGTGAGTTTCTTAATCCTGAGTTGTAATTTGATTGTAGTGTAGTCTGAGAGGCTGTTTATTGTGATTTCCATTCTTTTGCATTTGCTGAGGAATGTTTTACTTCCAATTATGTGGTCAATTTTAGAATAAGTGTATGTGGTGCTGAGATGAATGTATATTCTGTTGATTTGAGGTGGAGAGTTCTGTAGATATCTATTAGGTCTGCCCAGAGCTGAGTTCAAGTCCTGAATATCCTTGTTAGTTTTCTGTCTTGTTTATCTGTCTCATATTGACAGTGGGGTGTTAAAGTTTCCCACTATTATTGTGTAGAAGTCTAGGACTCTTTGTAGGTCTCTAAGAATTTATTTTGTAAATCTGTGTGCTCCTATATCGGGTGCATATATATTTAGGATAGTTAGCTCTTCTTTTTGCATTGATTCCCTTTAGCCTTATGTAATGCCCTTCTTTGTCTTTTTTGATCTTTGTTGGTTTAACTAGGATTGCAACCCCTGCTTCTTTTTGCTTTCCATTTGCTTAGTAAATATTCCTTCATCCTTTTATTTTGAGCCTATATGTGTCTTTGCACGTGAGATGGGTATCCTGAATACAGCACACTGATGGGTCTTGACTCTTAATCCAATTTGCCAGTCTGTGTCTTTTAATTGGGGCATTTAGACCATTTACATTTAAGGTTAATATTATTCTGTGTGAATTTGATCATGTCATCATGAAGCTAGCTGTTTATTCTGCACATTAGTTGATACAGTTTCTTCATAGTGTCATTGGTCTTTATATTTTGGTGTGTTTTTGCAGTTGCTGGTACTGGTATTTTCTTAACATATTTAGTGCTTCCTTGAGGAAATCTTGTAAGGCAGGACTGGTGGTTACAAAATCCCTCAACATTTGCTTGTCTGTAAAGGATTTTATTTCACCTTCGCTTATGAAGCTTAGTTTGGGTTGATATAAAATTCTGGGTTGAAAATTCTTTTCTTTAAGAATGTTGAATATTGGCCCCCAGTATCTTCTGGCTTGTAGGGTTTCTGCAGAGAGATGTGCTGTTAGTCTGATGGGCTTCCCTTTGTAGGTAACCTGACCTTTCTCTCCTGTGGCCCTGATCATTTTTTTCTTCATTTCAACCTTGGAGAATCTGATGATTATGTGTCTTGGGCTTGCTCTTCTTGAGGAGTATCTTAGTGGTGTTCTCTGTATTTCCTGAATTTGAATGTTGGCCTGTCTTGTTAGGTTGGGGACGTTCTCCTGGATAATATCCTGAAGTGTGTTTTTTAACTTGGTTCCGTTCTCCCTCTCACTTTCATTAGTTTTTCTTCTAATAGTCAGGATCCTCTTCTGCAAGTCTACTGCAGTTTGCTGGAGGTCCACTCCAGACCCTATTTTCCTGGGTATCACCAGCGGAGACTGCAGAACAGCAAAGATTGCATCTTGCTCCTTCCTCTGGAAGCTTCCTCTCAGAGGGGCACTGGCCTGATGCCAGCCAGAGCTCTCCTGTATGAGGTATCTGTCAACTCCTATTGAGAGGTCTCTCTCAGTCAGGAGGCACGGGGGTCAGGGACTGACTTGAGGAGTCAGTCTGTCCCTTAGCAGAGCTCGAGTGCTGTGCTTGTAGAACCCTCCTTGTCAGGATCCACTGCTCTCTTCAGAGCCAGCAGGCAGGAATGTCTAAGTCCGCTGAAGTGGCACCACAGACACCCCTTCCCCCAGGTGCTCTGTCCCAGTGAGATAGATGTTATATTTATAAGCCCCTGACTGGGCCTGCTGCCTTTCCTTCAGAGATGCCCTGTCCAGTGAATAGGAATCTAGAGAGGTGGTCTGGCCACAACTGCTTTGCTGCACTGTGCTGAATTCCACCCAGTCCTTAGCACAGTCAGGGGAAAGCCACCTACTCACGCCTCAGGAATGTCAGACACCCCTCCCCACACCAAGCTCAATCATCTCAGGTCAACTTCAGACTGCTGTGCTGGCAGCAGAGAAATTCAAGCCAGTGATTCTTAGCATGCTGGGCTCTGTGGGAGTGGGACGTGCTGATCAAGACCGCTTGGCTCCCTGGCTTCAGCCCCCTTTCTGGGGGAGTGAACAGTTCTGTCTCGCTGGGGCTCCAGGTGCCATGGGGTAAGAAAAAAACTGCAGCCAGCTTGGTGTCTGCCAAAACAACCACCAGTTTTGTGCTTGAAACCCAGGACCCTGGTGGTGTAGGCACACGAGGGAATCTCCAAGTCTGTGCATTGCAAAAACCGTGGGGAAAGTGTAGTATCTGGGCTGGAAAGCACAGTCCCTCACAGTTTCCCTTGGCTGGGAAAGGGAGGCTCCCTGCTCCTTGCACTTCCTGGGTAAGAAGACACCCTACCCTGCTTCTGCACGCCCTCTGTAGGCTGCACTGCCGCATAACCAGCCCCAATGAGATGAACGGGGTACCTCAGTTGGAAGTGCAGAAATCACTCGCCTTTTGCATTGGTCTTGCTGGGAGCTGCAGACCAGAGCTTTTCCTGTTCAGCCATCTTGCCAGCAGATCCCCCTATTTTTGTATTTTTATATCGATATGTCATAGTTGTATATGTTTTTGGGGTACATGTGATATTTTAATATGTATATACAATGTGTAGTCATCAAATCCAGGTAATTGGGATATCCATTACCTCAAAAATTTATTTTTGTGTTGGGAACTTTCTAATTCTTCTCTTCTAGCTGTTTTGAAATATAAAACAAATTATTGTTAACTATAATTTCTCTATTGTAAGGGAGGTTTTGATTAGTGTTTCAATCTCTTGTTACAGGTATTCTTTGAAAGGTCTTCCCTCTTTAACCTCCCTTCACAAAGTACTAGATTTCCTTTCCCTCCTTTCAGAAATGACTTTCTCTCATGGATGGCTTTCCTTCCTCATCTCTCCCAAGGCCTTCTTTTCAGTAACTTCATTGCATGGGACTAACCTTCCCTGCACCACTCAAAGTACTAGCCTCCATCATCTCCCTCTTAAAGCTCTTCCACCCCTAACCTCGCTTGCTAACCTCCCTGACTTCACTACTCAAATTTCCTCAATCACTTCCCTTCACAAAAGTTTTTCCTTGCTCACGTTCCCTTAATGAAGGCCTTTCTTTACTCACTTCCCATCACAGAGTTCCCACCCTCCTTCATGTTCACTCACAAATGCCTTCCTTTATCTCTTTCTAAAGGCCTCCTACCACACTTCTTCTGGCAAAGTGCTTCCTTTTCTCACCTCGTTTATGAAGGCCTTTAATTCCTCAGCTCTTCACTAAAATTCCTTGCCCCTCACGTGGTCCTTCACAAAGACCTTCCTCCCTTATCTCCTCTTACAACAGCCTTTCTCCTCTCACTTCCCTCATGAAGTAATAACCTCCTTCATCTCCTCCTCATAGTCCTTTCTTTTCTCACCAATACATTCCCTGCCTCACCTTTGCTTATATAGTTCTAACCTCCCTTATCTCTCCTCACAAAAGTATACCCTCCTTCTTCTCCTCTACCAAAATCTTCTTTCCATGCTCTCCCCTCACAAAGCTCTAACCTTTTTCACCTCCCCTCACAAAGAACTCATCTTCTTTAATAGTTGCCTTTCCTGCTTTCTTTACTCTCACAGTTGACTTCCCTCCTTCACCTCCCTGCTCAAAGGCCTCCTTCCCTCAAGTCCCCTCACAAAACCCTTACTTCCTCACCTCCCTTCCCAAAAAGCTTCCCTCCTTCACTTGCCATCATAAATGCCTTCCCTCTTTCATCACCATTCCAAAAGTTTTCCTTGTCCTTCAGTCAAGGTCCTCTCATTTCTCACCTCTCCCCACAATGACTTTCCTTTGCTTGCTTCACAGGCCTTCTCTCAAAAGTTTTTCATTCCTTATCTCACAGAGCCCTTTTCTCCTCTCAAAGTCTTCCGTGCCTTACCTCCCTTCTTTTATCTTCTATCATCCCTTCCCTCTCTAACCTACCTTCCTTAAGGCCTTCCCTCCCTCCCTCAAATTCCTCCCCTTACCTCTTTATTTACCCTCCTCCTGGCCTTCACTCACTCCCTCTCAGAAGTCTACTTTCAGCTCTCCAAAAGTTCTTCTCCCCACTCAGATTTTCCTTCCTTCACCACCGAAAGGTACTTTCTACTTCTTTCCCAAAAGCCTTCTTTTCTTCCTTCTACTTAATGGTCTTGCTGCCTCACTTGCCTCACTCAAAGTCTTTCCCTCCGCCTTCATATTCTCCCAACCTGAACTGCTTTTCCTTTCCCCACAACCTTCTTTCCTTCCTATACCTCCCTAGGTCTCAGATGGTTTTCTTGAAACAGCTTTCTCAGTATAACCCACAACGGCCTGCCTTTTCTCCCAACCCCATCACAAAGGTATTTTATGTTCTCATCTGCACAAAGGCCTTAGATTTCCCACAGTCTCCTGCCTTCAAGCTCCAGACCCAAGCCCAAAGACTTCCACCATCCCCACCTCTAATCCTAATAGCTTCTTTCTCTCTGCTCTCCCTAGAGGTTTTCCATCTTCTCAACCAAGGTCCACCCACAGTCAAAGAGGGAGGCAAAGATTGCACAATGGCATCACAACTAAAAACAATAGAGGCTTCTATACACTACGTCACAACTACATGGGTTTATAGGTTTTGTGAGGGATGAAATTTGAAGTTCAATAAAGTACATGCTGATTTTTGTCAATTATTTGAAATAAGCTAGGAAATATGATTTTTGTTCTTTGAAAACATTTTAAGATTTTTTTTTTTTTTTAAACAGAGTCTCACTCCATCACCAGGCACGAGGCTGGAGTGCAGTGTGCAATCTCAGCTCACTGCAACCTCCACCTCTCGGGTTCAAGCAATTCTCCTGTCTCAGCCTCCCGAGTAGCTGAGACTACAGGCGCGCACCACCACGCCCAGCTAATTTTTTTTGTATTTTTAGTAGAGACGGGGTTTCACCATGTTGGCCAGGATGGTCTCGATCTCTTGACCTTGTGATCCACCCACCTCAGCCTCCCAAAGTGTTGGGATTACAGGCGTGAGCCACTGCGCCTGGCCCATTTTAAGATATTTTTAATGATCATTTATAAATCATAATATTACTACAAATTATTCATGTTTATTTCTATTATTTATCTAAAACACCAAAGTATTTTGGAATTACTGAATTTGTAATAGTACAATACTGAAAGTCTTTGTAGCCTCTGAAAAAGTAAGCTGAAAAACAAAACTATAAATTGTACATTTTTTCTTAGTCTGTGAGTTCTTCATTTTCTATTTCTATTTTGAGTAGAACTCCCACAAAAAAAGAATACTGTCTATTCAGTGTGATTTCTTTATTTCCAGGAGGACTTTTTCCATTATAGGTCTAACATGTTTTCTCCTAAAATAATCCATGATTCATTCTTTATATTGTTAGATTGCCCAGATTCTCAGGAGGTAATATGTGACTGTATGAATTAAATATAATTTGCATTTAAAATTATTTCACTTAATTAACGTAACAAAATGTACTGAGTTATTTTGTTGAATTGTGTCCCCACAACAAAAACAGTTGCAATTTTAACCCCAATAACTTATTTGTGATCTTATTTGGAGATAAGGTCTTCATAGAGACAATCAAGTTAAAATGAGGTCATCTGGAGTGTATTTTAATCCAATATGAATGGTGTCCTTATAAAAAGGGGAAACTTGGACACAGAGACAGATATCCATAGAGGAAAGACCATTTCAATCTACAAGCCAAGGAGAGGCCTTTCCTCACAATCCTCAGAAGGAACCAGCCCTACTAACACCTTGATTTTAGACTTCTAGCCTCCAGAGCTGTGAGATAATAAATTTCTGTTTTAAGCCACCCAGTTTATGGTATGTTGTTACAGCAGTCCTAGAAAACTAATATACATCAGAAGGGAAAATAATTGTCCATGGCCTTGTAAAATTATGGCAAAAGCAAAACATGTGGTCCTGAAATTAAAATTCCCTTTCTCATTTCTAAATGGACCCTACTGAGTTCTCTTAGATTTAATGCTACTGAGAGGAATTGGAATTGAGTGACCTGAGATAACTCTGGGATATAACTCCAGTTTGTATTGTCATTTCCATTCCCAAGCCACAATGCCTTTCAGGTTATATTTATGCACAAGACATACAGACCAGTGGCTACAGGATGAGGAGAGAAGCAAACTGGGAACTGGGAATTTGATTCCACCAATTCTCTGTATATTCTGTCAGTCCTAATTGCTTATCCTTTTCAGGGAAATTTAAAACATGAGAAATAAAGATGGACTAGTAGGTAATATTTTCAAATTGCCTTAGCTCCATGGACAAATCCCAGTAACTAGTTTCTATGTCATTATATTAGAATACTTCATTTATCTGGTGTCCTTGGGGAGTGAATGAGGCATTGCACGTAGAACGTCTGGCTGCCTGCCATGTACCTAATTGAGCACGAGGCTTGCTTTTGCTTTAACCCTGTGTGCGTGTGGTGTAGTTGGAGGAGCCCTAAGCTAGGAGTCAGGAGATCTAGATTGCCCTCATTCTTCACACTAACTTGCTGCGTGACCTTTGATGAATCATTTTACCTCTTTAGGCTTCAGCTATCTTGTTGAAAAAATGATGAAATTTCTCTAGGTAAGCATTTCTTCTGCTCACTCATTTCAAGCTAGGAGCCCTAAGTTAGACATTAGATCTAGGTTGCCCTGATTTTTCACACTAACTTGCTGTGTGATCTTTGATGAGTCATTTTACCTCTTTAGGCTTCAGTTATCTTGTCGAAAAAAATGAAGAAATTTCACTAGGAGGGCATTTCTCCTGTTCAGTCAAAATGCTTGGTTATCGTAATGCTACCAGCCATTCTTATTTTCTTTTAAGCTACCTTACTGTTTTGCATTAATATATTTATTTAAAAAGGGAACTGTACCATAGTTATAAATGGAAAGCTGACCATATTTGCTATTAAGAAAGTTATAAGTAAAAATAAGTATCCTGAAAACAAAGTAATGATATTAAATTTAAAATTGTAAGCGATAAAAATAATGAAAGACATATAACAAACTATTGTTTTTCATTGTACTTAGCACTTCACATGTTTTCATTTAATCCTTATAACACTTCAAAATAAATATCACCATTTTGCAGATAAGTAAACTGAGGCAACGAGAAGTTTACTGACATGCTCAAGTTTACCAACTAGTATGTGACAGAGCCAAGATGCAAATTCAGGTCTGTTTGAGGCCAACACACGGAAAGACAGGGGCGTAGGTAGACCTTCAACTTGAAGCCCCAGGAAAATCCTTTAGAAACTGATACAGTTAGCCACTGTTCTTTCTGTCTCCTCACCCTGTCATTCAGTTCCTCATCCATTAGACCTCCCACCAGAGCAGGGGTTAGCAACATAATTTGTAAAATGAAAATACAAGGTCTCTCATTCAAAATTTATGGATTTCAAGATAATAATAGCAAAACATTAAACCAAGCATGGAGCTTCCCAAGTGTGGGGCCCTGTTTGACTGAACAAGTCACATGTGGATGAAGCCCTCCGTCTACACTGAGTCTGGTGTTGTTTCTTTTCCTTTGAAATGTAGTTAGATTTTTAATCTTTTATTTGTAACAGGGAAATTAAAAAATAAAAATTCTTTGTGACAAGGAAACAGAATTGGTTCTTTACTACTTTCTGCTACCAATTTAAAAGGCTGACTCCTAATCTTTTATTTGCTGAACATGCTAATGAGTGTAAAGATGCAAATTAGAGGCCAAGAGGATGAAATTATTCTGCATATGAAAAGTAATGGAGGAGGGGAAAGAGGCTGGAGGCTGCTTGGGTAGAGAGGAAGACCTGAGAAAAATGCTTGTGTCCTGGTTGATCGGAGACTTTGAAGAGTTAAAGAGGAAAAGGAGACAATCGTTCCAGGGAGGAAAGAACAGAGATAAAAGTTTATAAAGGTTTGCCACATGGCAAGTGATGTCAGCTGAGTTTGGTGTCATGGTAGGTTTGATAAGTCACTCATTTTTTTTTCCTTCTACACTTTCAAATAAACTCATAGCAAAGATTAACAGATCCATACATACTCATCTATGTTCCACCTAAAATTCTTCTGTACTACTAGCAATAGACTACACTTTGAGAAATACTGCCCAAATTAATTTAAAAATAATTGTCTTTCAGAGTATGGAAGAAACCAGAGGTGGAGGGCAGGTTAAAATATGTTCAAGACTTGTGGTTGAGGCTGCCACTGATGTTGCTTTTCTGAGTTAAGATGTTTAATTGACTCTTTCATTTCAAATGCCCATTGTAATGACTAAAAGATCTATAAAAGGTGAAAACCTGGAGAACCTAGAAAGGCTCCATCTGGCATCTATATGCCAGAAACTTGAAGGGTTCTATGAAAGATAAAAACATGACAGAGAGAAATCACAGCAACTTGCATTTCATGTCGAGCCAAGGGCAAGCCTGTGCGGCAGGGGCTGGAGGCAGGGGTACTCTGAGTTGGGGACTCTTAAGTTGGGGCATCAATATTCTGGAGGAACTCCAGAGAGCACATAACTTGCTGAATATAACTTAGAATGGAGACTCAGGCCTCAGTATGCTACTGTCAGCCAGCACTTCAGATGGTGTGCTGAATCAAATGGCAACAAGGACGGCAAATTGAGGAAGGGGGCACTGAGCAAACAAACAGCAATACAGAACAAAGGTCTTGTCACGTTCCCTTCTATCTGTAGCTCCCTTCTCGTGTTACGTAGGACAGGGTTCTCTGATCTAGCAAAGTGGGCCTGACAATGTTAATCTCATTTATTGTCCTCATGCTAGAATCACTCTCCCAGGCCCTTTGTGCAGCCAGCTACTTATAGTTCCTTTTTTTTCCTGCTTAAATATCATCTCCTGACAGAGACCAGCTCCAATTTAAAGTAGCCCCCCTCCCTTATTCTGTATCAATATCCACTTTCTTCATAGCACTCATTACAATTTGTAATTATTTAATTTGTTAGTTGACTTCTTTTTTGTCTGTCTTCTCCACAGCCTTCTAAGATCCATGAGGGCAGGAATCTTGTCTGACTCTCTCACTGATATATCCTTAAAACGTAGAATATAGTAAGTGTTCAATAATGAGTAAGCATTAGTAGAAAACAAGCAGGAAAAAATGGATTTTTTTTTTTTTTACTTTTTTAATTTTTTTGAAAGAAAGAAAAAGAGAGAAAAGAAGAAAGAAAGAGTGAAAGAAAGAAAGAAAAAGAATGTAAGAGAGAAAGAAAGAGGAAGAGAAAGAGGGAGAGAGAATGGGATTCTTGTTCTATTGCCCAGGCTAGAATGCAGTCTA
>CAUYLG010000797.1:0-13077 GCA_963573385.1 Cacajao melanocephalus
AAGCCATGTAACCTGGGACTAGTTCCTTAACTTTTGGGCCTCAGTTTCCTCATCTGTGAAATGGAAATGATTCTAGTACTAGCCTCACAGGGGCATTAAGTTGATTCAGTGAGCTAATATATGTGATGTGCTATGAGTTGCTACTTTTCAGTCATTGTGAGTGAGGTCGGCTTGGCAACTTTACTTCCAGAACCTTGTCATGTATCCAGCACACTTTGGGTTCTTCAGATTCTTAGAAACTCTAGCTGGCATGTTGTAGCTTTCTAGGCACCAAAACCTTCTTGTACTGTCTCCATAGCAACTGCAAGCATAGACTCTGGAGTTGGACACACTCAAGTTCTAATGTGGTGACCTTGGACAAGTGATTTAATTCTCTTTGCTCATCTGTAAAATGACAGCAGTAACTTCACATGCCTCTGAGGGTATGGTGAGAATCAAATGAAATAGTGTATTTTTTACAGAAGCACTTAGCACAGCCCCTGGCTTGTAGATGGTGTTATTGGCTCTTCTTGGAGAGAGATGACCTATTGGAGAGCCATCTGCTTCTGGGTATAAGCCTGCAGAGAAGGTGTGACCAGAGCAATCTACTCTTGCCAGTAGGACCCTTTGAGCCTTTTTCCCCAAGGGTGGCAAGAGCCAGGCATGGAGAATCAGCAAAGCCCACCAAGTACCTCCTTCTCCTCTATCTCCTAGCTGTCTGACTTGATCCAGAAGACTCATGAGGGCCCCTTTCTTGTGCAGAAGCTCCTGGATAGGACCCATCTCTACAATGGCCCCATCTGCCACCACTATGATCCAATCAGCCTGGGGTAGGATGTGGAGTGTGTGGGTCAAGAGAATCTGCGTCTGGACAGGGAAGGATTAGAAGTTAACACACATGTGGCCACGTTCTATGGCTCATGTCTGTAATCTCAGCACTTTGGGAAGCCAAGGCGGGTGGATCACTTGTGGCCAGCAGTTCAAGACCAGCCAGCTCAACATGGCTAAGCCCTGTCTCTACTAAAAAGACTAAAATGAGCTTGGTATGGTGGCACACACCTGTAGTCACAGCTACTTGGGAAACTGAGGCATGAGGACCACTTGAAACTGAGAGGCGGAGGTTACAGTGAGCTGAAATTGCACCATTGCATTCCATCCTAGGTGATGGTGCAAGACTCCATCAAAAGGAAGAAAGGAAGGAAGGGAGGGAGGGAGGAGAGAAGGAGAGAGAGAAAGAGGGATGAAGGGGAAGGGAAAAAGGCACAAAGGGAAGGGGAAAGAAAGTAAGAAAAGAAAAGTTATACACATGTGCTTGGCCAGCCTCCTGGAGCAGGGGGTAGGGGTGGGAGTATTGTCCCTCGACTCAGAGTGGGGAGAGCTCCCCTTCTTGTGTTCCTGCCATCTTTCTTGAAAATAGCATTTCCAAACATAGAAACAGAGGGGAATCCTTCATCCTATCTCAAAAAGACAAGGAGTCCATCTGACCCAGGCCAATCATCCAAGGCAGAGCTGTAGTAGTTAAACCACAGATGCATAAGCAAGAAACAGCTGCTGTTGTAAGCTGATGAAATCTGAGGGGTTGTTTGTTATGTAGTATCATCACAGCAAAAGCTGACCAATACAAAGAGGAAAATTGGACTCTAGTGGAAGGGGATAGTGAGAGAAACTTCAGTTAGGACTGGATGCTAAGGGCATCCTCTAACTTTGCCCTGTGCCATCTGACACATGTTCCCAAACTTACTGTTCCCTGGAGTAGCCCACCAGGCCTGATGACCTCGTTGAAGATGGGCTGGCTGATGTGGGCCTCCAAAGCCACCAGGGGGTCATCCAGCAGGTACACAGCTGCCTTTCTGTACACAGCCCAGGCTAGGCTCAGCTGCTGCTTCTGGCCCCTGAGAGAATCATGCCCTGTGGCCACAAAAGGAACAGTGTCCTGAGTCTGCATCTACAGGGTGAAAGTGGGGAGCTCAGGCAGGAGCAGGTTGGGGCACATCTGCCCATCAGGGTGAGGTGTAGCTCCCCATGTCTATCCCCTTGGGACATACTCAGCTTCAAAGGCACTCACTCCCAAGCCAGCATCCCCTGCATCCTTACCGGCCTCACTTCTCCCCTACCCAGCACACTTCTGGAGGAGTTACCTGTGCTTCACAAGCTACTCTGTCTCCTACTCACTCTTTGTATCCATTTGAGTCCAATTTCTGTTCCCTTTCTCAACTGAGACCACCTTTAATGAGGAAACCATTCATTTTCCCTATTCCATGATCCAGTGGTAACTTTTCAGTGCTACTTTTTTTAATTTTAAATATTAATTGATTTATTTTAGTTTTTATTGATATGTAATAGTTGTACCTATTTGAGGGGCACAGGTGATATTTTGAGACCTGTAGAGCAGTGGTCCCCAACCTTTTTGGCACCAAAGATCAGTTTTGTAGAAGACAAACTTTCCATGGACCTGGAGGCAGGGGATGCTTTCGGGATGATTCAAGCACTTTACATTTATTGTGCACTTTACTTCTATTATTATTATTATTAATTGAGATGGAGTTTTTCTCTCGTCACCCAGGCTGGAGTGGAATGGCATGATCTTGGCTTACTGCAACCTCTGCCTACTGGGTACAAGCAATTCTTTTGCCTCAGCCTCCCAAGTAGCTGGGATTACAGGTGCCTGCCACCACATCTGGCTGATTTTTTGTTTTTTAGTAGAGATGGCATTTCACCATGTTGGTCAGGCTGATCTCGAACTCCTGACCTCAGGTTATCTGCCTGCCTCACCCTCCCAAAGTGCTGGGATGATAGGCATGAGCCATTGTGCCTAGCCTGCTTCTATTATTATTACATTGTAAAATATAATGAAATACTTACACAACTCACCATAATGTAGAATCAGTAAGAGCCTCAGCTAGTTTTGGTGAAACTAGATTGTCCCTCTGCGTGCAAGGGGAGACTGTGATAGATCGTCAGGCATTAGATTTTCATAAGAAGCATGCAGCTACAGGGCATGGTGGCTCATGCCTGTAATCTCAGCACTTTGAGAGGCCAAAGCGGGTGGATCACGAGGTCAGGAGTTTGATACCAGCCTGGCCAACATAGTGAAACCCTGTCTTTACTAAAAAAATACAAAAATTAACCATGTGTGGTGGTATGTGTCTGTAATCCCAGCTACTCAGGAGACTGAGGCAAAAGAATGGTTTGAACCCAAAAAGCGGAGGTTGCAGTGAGCCAAGAACACGTCACTGTACTCCAGCCTGGCAACAGAGTGAGACTGCATCTGAAAAAAGAAGAAGAAGAAGAGGAGGAGGAGGAGGAGGAAGAGGAAGAGGAAGAGGAAGAAGCATGCAACCGAGATCCCTCGCATGTGCTGTTTACAGTAGGGTTTGCGCTCCTATGAGAATCTAACAGTGCCACTGATCTAGAGGTGGAGCTTAAGTGGTAATGTGAACAATAAGGAGTGGCTGTAAACACAGATGAAGCCTCACACGCCTGCCCGCTGCTCATCTGCTGTGCTGCCTGTCCAGTTCCTAACAGGCCTCAGACTGGTACTGAATCATGGCCAGGGGATGTGGGGACCCTTGATGTAGACAGTATGTAACGATTATATCAGGGTAACTGAGATAGTCATCACCTCAAATATTTATCTTTTGTATTGAGTACACGACAATCCTTGTCTTCTGGCTAACTTGAAATTTACAAATAAATTCTCAATTTCCCTTGTGTACTATTGATTACTATCACTTATTCCTTCTCTCTAGGCCTTCTTGTCTTTCATGAATTTCTTTTTTAAATTATTATTTTTATTTTTGAGACAGAGTCTCACTCTTCCATCCATGCTAGAGTGCAGTGGCATGATCTCAACTCACTCCAACCTCTACCTCCTGGGTATAATCGATTCTCCTGTCTCAGCCTCCCGTGTAGCTGGGATTACATGTGCGCCACCATGCCTGGCTAATTTTTGTATTTTTAGTAGAGATGGAGTTTCACCATGTTGGCCAGGCTGGTCTCAAACTCCTGACTTCAAGCAATCTGCCCGCCTTGGCCTCCCCAAGTGCTGGGACTACAGGCATGAGCCACTGCACCCAGCCATTCATTCATACTTTTTTTTCTCTGTAATCTAGACTCAGATAACACATTCATTCTTTCTTACATTAATTCATTCCGCTACTAACTACTGCCTGGTTATCGTATCCACATCAGGGTTCTAGTCTTTGGGGAAACAGCAGTGAACAAAACAAAATTTCTGCTATCTGAATGGATCCATCATTCTAATGAGGAGGAGAAAGACAGGCAATCCATAAACAAACCAGTAACACAGATAGCACATCAGGTGGAAAGTGCTATGAAGAATAAATACTAAAGCAGGTGTGGCCAGGTGTGGTGGCTCACCCTGTAATCTCAGCACCTTGGGAGGCCAAGGAGAGTGGATCACTTGAGGCTAGGAGTTAGAGATCAGCCTGGCCAACATGGTGAAACCCCATTTTTACTAAAAGTACAAAAATGGTGGCACCTGCCTGTAATCGTAGCTACTCAGGAGGCTGAGGTGGGAGGATTGCTTGAACTTGGGAGGTGGAGGTTGCAGTGAGCCGAGATTGCGCAACTGCACTCCAGCCTGGGGAACACAGCAACACTCTGTCTCAAGACAAAAAAAGGAAAGGAAAAAGGAAAGGAAAAGCAGGTGTGGGTGTAAGGTGCACTAGCATAAGCAGGGTTGTGGTGGTGATGCTGGATAAGGTAATCTGGGAAGGCTTCTTGGTGAATGTGATAGAAGTGAGGGATGAGCTCTGGGGACTCCTGGGGAGAGATTTCCAATAGTAGGAACAGCAGTTGCAAAGGCCTTGGGGACAGAGTGTGCTGCAGGGGATGAGAAAACATCACAGAGACTCTGGAGGTTGGAGTGAAGCCAGGAGATGACGAAGGGAGATGGGGATGATGGATACCAGAGCAAGGCGACAGGCACCTTGCCAGGGATCACCACGATTTGGGCTTTGACTCTGAGGGAAATGGGGAGATGACCTGAGGTCAGGAGGTCGAGATGAGCCTGGCCAACATGGTGAAACACTGTCTCTACTAAAAATATAAAAATTAGCCAGGTGTGGTAGCATGCGCCTATAATCCCAGCTACTCAGGAGGCTGAGGTGGAAGAATTTCTTGAATGTGGGAGGGGGAGGTTGTAGCGAGCCAAGATTGCACCACTGCACTCCAGCCTGTGCAGCAGAGTGAGACTCCGTCTCAAACACACACACACACACACACATGCACACACAAGTGGAGGGCTGGATTTGGCCTGGGGGTCACAGTTTGTGAGCTCCTGCCCAGTCCATAGCTCCAGATGCATATATCCTGTGTCTTGGACATCTCTGTCCAGACCCTTTGGTGAGACCCAGAGAGGGGAAGCAATTAGATCAACATCACCCAGCAAGGCAGGGAAGAGTAAGATAAGAGTCTAGTCATCTCACTCAGTTGTCAGAGAGACCCTCACAGACAATCCCTACCACAACTCCTTGGCTCTCTCTTTGTGTTCATTTCTATTTATTGATTAATGACTATGTATTGAGCACCTAGTATGTGCGTGACCCTGAGCTGAGCCCTTCTTCTCCCCAACTTCCCTGACACTCCCTGCATTTCTCCATCATGCTGCCCATGATGAGTCAGGGACCCAAATGACCCCCAACTGCAATGCCTCCCTGACCCAAAAGACCTCGACACTCTCACCTGCTCCCTAATTGAAGAGTGGACTCCCCCAGGGAAGCTGTCCACATCTGGCTGCAGGGCACAGGCCTCTAGGACTCTCCTCAGCCAGGCTGGGTCCAGCTCCTGCCTGAGGCACACTTCCTCCACCACAGAGGTGTTCTGCACCCAGGCCTCCTGGAGCATGTAGGCCACTGAACACTAAAACACAACTTACTTTGGTCATAGAAGGATGATGGGGATAGAGGTATGACAGGTTTTGAGGAGCAGCGGGAGCTGGGCTCTCGGTGGGTGGGTGGTGGAGAAAATGAATGAAAGTGAGCTTGGCTGGGTTGGGGAGGGGTGGAAAGGCAGCGAGGAAGGGGGACTTTCAGGATGATGGGGACATCCTAGCAGACAGGCAGGGGGTGGCCTCACTTTGATGCTCATGAACCCCTCCACCTTTGACAGCTCCCCAAAGAGGATGGACGGCAGGGAGGACTTCCCTGTCCCCACTGGACAGACTACAGACAGGAAACAGCCCTGGGGCATGGTGAGGTTTATTCTTTCAATACAAGAAAGGAGACATGACCTTGGTTAGGACCCAGCCCTCATCTTTGAGGAAGGGTGAGCCCCAGATGGAGCCGAGCTTTCCTGCTGTAGTAGTCTGAGAGCACCTGTGGGGCTGTACTTTTCCCAGTCCTTGTCTGGCTATTTGAGCAACCATCCTGTGCACATGTGTGCACGCATACACACACACACAAAGCGTGCACATATACATGCACATTTGCACACTCATACAAGCATGCTAGCGTGCACAGCAACACAAACAATGTGGGCACACACCCACGCACACAAGTGCATGCACATACCCAAGCAATCCATGCTCACTCGCATACATGTGTACACACATACACACCATGCACACACATGCATGCATGTCCACCCACGTGCACAAACAGAGTTGGAAGTAGCCTGAGGGTTTCAGCAGCCTGGCCTCCTGCCTTGGCTCTTGCAATAAATAGGCTCTTTCTTCCCCTCCCTGCCCCTGCTCTTGGTCCCGCCCCACTCCTGTCCATTTCCCACAGCCCATCCTCCACCCCATGACAAGAGGGATTTGCTAAAACCCAAGTCAGCAGTGGCTCACGCCTGTAATCACAGTACTTTCGGAGGCTGTGGTGGGCGGATCACCTGAGGTTGGGAGTCCGAGACCAGCCTGACCAATATGGAGGAACTTCATCTCTACTAAAAATACAAAAATTAGCTGGGTGTGGTGGCGGGTGCCTGTAGTCCCAGCTACTTGGGAGGCTGAGGCAGGAGAATTGCTTGAACCAGGAGGTGGAGGTTGCACTGAGCTGAGATCACACCACTTCACTCCAGCCTGGCAATAGAGCGAGACTCCAACTCAAAACCCAAACAAAAAAAAAACCCAAGTCAGCTCTTAACACTTCCCAGCTAAACCCGTCAGCACTCCCATTTCACTCAGGGTCAAAGCTAAAGTCCTGATGATCATGGATGATGTCCTGGCTCCTTCCACTCTGTGCCCCAGCTGCTTTCTTGGCCACACTGACCTCTTTGCTGTTTCTTGAACACAATAGGTCAGTGGTTCTCAACTGGGGATGACTGCATCCCCCAAGAGTCATCTGACAAGCTCTAGAGATATTTTTGGATGTCACTGCTGGCATCTAGTGGGTAGACTGGGGGTCCCCTAAACATCCCACAATGCACAGGACAGAACCCAACAATGAAGTTTCAGCCCAAAATATCAAACATGCTGACGTTGGAAAACCCAAGTCCAGGCATACTCCTGACCCAGGACCTTTGCATATGCCATCCCCACTGCCTAAAAGGCTCTTCTCCCATGCCAGGCATGGTGGCTCACGCCTGTAATCCCAGCACTTTGGGAGATGAGGCAGGTGGATCACTTGAGGTTGGGACTTGGAGACCAGCCCAGTCAACATAGTGAAACGCTGTCTCTACTAAAAACACAAAAATGAGCTGGGTGTGGTGGCGCACATCTGTAATCCCAGCTACTTGGGAGGCTGAGGCAGGAGAATCTCTTGAACCCAGGAGGTGGAAGTTGCGGTGAGCCAAGAACCTGCCATTGCACCCCAGCCTCGGTGACAAAGCAAGACTCTGTTACCAAAAAAAAAAAAAAAAAGAAGCTCTTCACCCAGACACCTGCACGGCTCACTGTTTTCCTTATAATCTCAGCTTGAATCCCAAGCCTTCCCTCACTAGGCATGCCATCGTGCTCTGTCCTCCTGCCCTGGCTTCCTGTTTGGGCCTCACCTCTATCAGCATGTCACCCCAAGAGAGCAAGGCCCTTGTCTGTTTCTTTCACCCAGTCTGCAGTACCTAGAAAAGAGCATGGCCCACACCAAGAGCTCCATCAGTGAAGTCAGTGAATGACAATCAAAACAAATACTGCCCAGGATATATTCTCTCCCTTCTTATTGTGTTTCAGGGATGGCTGAGATTTTTTGCCACAAAGACCAAGCCATAGAGTTGGGGGCTGTAGATGATAATGATCTGGGACTGATATATGTGGCATAGAAGTGAGCAAAGCTGATGAGGCTGAACCGTGGAGCTCCTCAGCCAGCCCCACCTTGGCAATGTCTTGGCCAGCCTGGGAGAAGAGGGGTACCTCCCTCTGATGGGGGACACTCAGATGCCCTGGTCCCCATCTGCAGGAGGTACAGGAGAATCCTGGGAACCTTCCTGGCAGAGCTCCAGCCCAGCTTAAGCCACCAGCCCATCCCAGGCTGGAAACCTGCATCAGCCCTCAAGTGGAAGGCAGCAGAAGCCCCACGCAGCTTCTCCCTAAAAACGTGAGTCTGGTTTCCATGGGTGTCATTCTGTACCTGTGGAGGCAGGGAGGGCTTTCCTGGAACCAGGTGAAGGTGGCACCGTGTATCGTGATGCAATCCTTCCTGGCAGCTGCGGGGCACAAGAGGCCAGTTCTAGGAGACCCCTGACCTGGCCAGCCTGTGCATCGGAGAGGCCAGAGGCAGAAGCTGCAGCAGGAAATCTCTCCCACTGAACAAACCATCCTGCTACTCACTGGCTTGTGTGTGACCCTGCACGGGTCTCGTTCTTTCCATGTCCCATGGCTAATCATCCAGGGGAAGGTAAACCATAGCCCAGAGACCAAATCCTGCCTACTGCCTACTCTTATCAGTAAAGTTTTATTGGGACACAGCCAAATCCATTCATTTCTATATTTCATGTTTTGAGCAGTTGTGACAGAAACTGTCTGGCCTACTACCCTAAAATATGCACAATCTGGTCATTTGTAAAAAAGTGAATGAACTTCTGATATAAATTATCATCTATCCCAGTCTTCCCAGAGAGTGAAGGAGGTGTTATTAATTTCACTGTAGCCAGGCACGGTGTCTCACGCCTATAATCCCGGCACTTTGGGAAGCAGAAGTGGGTGGGTCACTTGAGGTCAGGAGCTTCAGACCAGCCTGGCCAACATGGCAAAACCCCATCTCGACCAAAAATTATGAAAAGTAGCCAGGTGTGGTGGTGGGTACCTGTAATCATAGCTACTGGAGCAGCTAAAGTAGAATTGCTTGAACCTGTGAGGTTGCTGTGAGCCAAGACTGCACCACTCACTGCACTCCAGCCTGGAAGACAGAGCAAGACTCCATCTCAAATAATAGTAAATACTTATTAGAATATATATTACACATTTATTTTTAATTATGTAACTATAATAATTATCATAACCATTATAATCAATAATAAATATTTCACTGTGACAAGTGTAATTAGATTAGTGGTTCTTGATCCTTAACATATAGTTAGAATCTCCTGAAAGATTTTCTAAAAATCAAAGCTCTCATGGCTCAGCCTAGATCCATTAAATCCATTCTCACAATTAGCTGCTGTGATGACTGATATGCCCATTTTGCAAATGGAAACACGGAGGCTGAGAGAGATGATCTACTTGTCAGGATCAACCAGCTAGTCAGTGCTGGGGCCGGGATTTGGACCTGGGCAGTCCAATGCCATAGGCTAGGCTTTTTACCACTAGGTGAGTGTTTTTCAGGTACACAGTTTGCCCATGTTCTTCAGTATAACAAGGGGGAGGGTGTCTTGGTCCATGGGGTGACAAAAGGATGGGGTGGAGAAGCAAGCCCAGGTAACTCCAGCCATGGAGAGTCTCATCATGCAATAATGCTTGCAATGATGCTATTTTCTTTTTTCCTTTCTTTCTTTTTTTTTTTCTGAGATGGAATCTCACTCTGCAGCGCAGGCTGGAGTACAGTGGCATGATCTTGGCTTACTGCAAACTTCTCCTCCCAGGTTCAAGTGATTCTCCTGCCTAGGCCTCCTGAGTAGCTGGGATTACAGAGTACACTATCACGCCTGGCTAATACTTGTATTTTAGTAGAGACAGGGTTTCATCATGTTGGCCAGGCTGTTCTCGAACTCCTGACCTCATGATCAGCCCACCTCGGCCTCCCAAAGGGCTGGAATTACAAACATGAGTCACCATGCCTAGCTTGCAATGATGATTTTTTTCTAGCCTGACCAAAATGTTGCCATGCTTATCATCTTGGACTTTCTGCATGAGGACAAGGACCTGGTCTGTTAGAGCAGGAGTCCCCAACCCCCAGCTCACAGACTGGTACCAGTCTGAAGCCTGTCAGGAACTGGACCATACAGCAGGAGGTGAGAGGAGGACTGGCAAGCATTGGGTCACCTGTGTTTATAGCCACTCCCCACCACATGCATCATCCGCTTGAACTCCACCTCCTGACAGATCAGCTGTGGCAATAGATTCTTATAGAAGCATGAACCCTATTGTGAATTGCGCATGCGGGGTATCTGGGCTGCACGCTCCTTATGATAATCTAATATCTGATGATCTGTCACTGTCTCTTATCAGCCCCAGATGGGACCACCCAGTTGCAGGAAGACAATCTGAAATCATTATTTCATTACATATTACATTGTAATAATAATAAATGTACAATAAATGTAATGTGTTTGAATCATCCCAAATCCATGCACCCCACCCCAGGCCATAGAAAAACTGTCTTCCACAAAACCAGTCCCTGGTGCCAAAAAGCTTTCGGACCAGTGTGTTAGCATGTTCCCAACAAATCAACCATTAGCACCTCTAACTTTCACAGAGATGGGAGGGAGGCTGAAATTTCAAATCGTCTAGTGGCAAGGTTGGTTTCTTTGGCAACCAGCCCCACTGAGGCTGTCCATGTGCCCCCAGCCATCAGTTATCTCATTAGCATACAAAAGACACATCACTTCATACATTACAAAGGCTTAGCGCTCTGCCTCAGGACACTGGGGCAGAGACCACACAGAAACTCTTACTATGCTCCAGTAACCCACAGAATGGAAGAAAAAAATCTGCACAGTAGATACTTCATAAGTGTCTGTTATCCAGAATGTATAAATAACTTTTACAACTCAACAACAAAGACAATCCAATCTAAAAACTAATGAAGAACTTTAATACACACTTCACCAGCTACGCTTCATCCAAAGCTGTGAACACTTATAAAAGCCTCAATGTCAACAGACTCCACTTAGTAGATATTGTTATATTTCTTAGTATTAGAGGCTATTGTGTGGATACATCAGTGTTACGGCACAGTGTGGATACTAGTGTTAAGGCATGGTGTACATATTATATCGGTGTTGGAGAACAGTGCAAATATTACATTAGTACTAGGGCACCGTGTGGATAGTATTACATTGGTATTAGAAGCAATGGTGTGGATATCAGATTAGCGTTAGAGTGTGGTGTGCATATTATATTGGTGTTAGGGCACGGTATGGATATCATAGTAATGGTAGGGCTTGGTATGATCATTATATTAGAGGCCACTGTGAGAACATATCTTAGCAGCCACTGTGTCGGCGACGTTGACAATGATATCAAGGTGTAGTCGTAATGATGGGATTTGGGGATTTCATTTTTCTAGATGAATTTCTTCCTTTGCTGAGTACTCTAAAGACTCTCTTCTCTGCACTCAGGGCCATGGAAAGGAAGCTTTTCACTCACCAATGAGCAAGACTTAGTTGACATGACCCTCGTGCTGCCCCGAGGAAGTCGAAGCTCCTCGCTGCTTCTGGAGTTGGTCAGGCGTGGGTTCGCACGCCTTCTGGTGGCGCCAGAGCTCAGCACAGACACTCTTGCTCAGATTCTCAGCGGACGTGCACCCCCACCTGGCTGTCCTGAAATACCTAAAAAATTCAATATTCAGTTTATTCAATGTAATAATTTTGGAAATTCAAATGAAAATGAAGCCCACTGTAGCCATATACTTCCCAAAAATGGCGATGGAAGACTCTGTAAGCCATGTAGAATAAAATGAATATATACACAAAAACTAAAACCTACTCAAAATAGTCCAGAGACTGTAATTTGAAATGCAAAACTATAAAAAATCTAAAAGAAAATCTATATGACATTGGGTTTGGTGTTGAGTTTTAACACACAACATCAAACACCAATTCATGAGAATATTGATAACACAGACTTTATAAAACTAAGTATTCTACTGTGAAAAACTGTATTCAGAAAACAAAAAGACAAGACAGATGTGAGCAGATATTTACAAAATACATACGTGATTTTAAAACTGGATAAATATCTGAACAGATACTCAGCCACAGCAAATATACTGATAATAGGCTGGGCATGGTGGATGTACATCTCTACTAAAAATACAAAAATTACCCAGGCATGGTGATGCATGCCTGCAATCCCAGCTACTCGAGAGGCTGAGGCAAGACAATCACTTGAGTCCGGGAGGCAGAGGTTGTGTTGGGCCAAGATCACACCATTCCTCTGCCCTACTGATATGTAAAAATGCAGATTCACTGAACCAGACTAAATTGTATTCAGTGGAAGGCTGATCAAGGATTCAAAAGAATGCAACCTTTTGTTTTATCTACTTCTGACCTAGAAGCACCCCCACTTCCTACTTCTAGTTGTTCCACCTTACTGAACCAAACGACTGTACATCTTACACACATTGATTGGTGTCTCCTGTCTCTCTAAAATGTATAAAAGCAAGCTCTACCCTGACCACCTCGGGCCCATGATGTCAGGACCTCCTGAGGCTGTGTCATGGGCATGCCCTTAACCTTGGCAAGATAAGCGTCCTAAATTGGCTGAGACCTGACTCAGATATTTTGTGATCACAATCCACAGACACCATGGTGTGACAGTTGACTACAGCATTCAGTACAGAGATGTGGTATACAGGTTTGTAGCCTGGGAGCAATAGGCTATACCATACAACTTACACGTGGAGTAGGCTACACCATCTAGGTTTTAAAAGGACACTCTACGGTGTTCGGACAAAGATGAAATCACTAAAGACAAATTCCTCAGAAAGAATCCACATCATTAGGAGATGCTTGAGTGTATTTTAAATGGTTAAAGCCTAGGAG